>CM062575.1:3322500-3425000 GCA_031468815.1 Morus bassanus
AATGAAAAAGGGAAAATCACAGCAGAGGAGGTTGGTGGTAGGCTTTCCTTAGGGTCTTGTCTCAGAGGGTGTATGGGCTCTTTTGGTTCATGAGCAAAACCAAGGCGAGCAGGACACTATTTGCACTGTGCCTCTGCTGGCACTGCTCCCTGTGCTAGCACCAAAGCCTCTCCTGCCACAGGGGTGCCTGTTGAGCATGCGAGGAGAGACACTGCCTTCTGCCAACCCAAGGAGAACATTGCTTGCTTTCATCTAGTTTAAGACCAGCAAAAGCCCAGCTGTGAGAGCCACAGTGGATTCCCCAATACCAGGTGGTCCCGTTCAAGGTTGGCCCCAGCCGTTGCACCCTGATGCTGCAGCTGGGGTGGCCAAGAGCAGGTCCCTCCTGCTCCAGGGGTGCCCGAGCACTGCCAGGAGCCAGAGCCAAGCAGCACTTGGTGCATCAACCACAGTGCTCTTGTCCTCCGCTCTTGCTCAGTGCAATGTAGCAGTGGTGAGCACAGCCTCGCGGAGCACCGCTGCTCAAGTGCAAAGTTCTCCAGAAAACACTGGCTCAAGCTGTTCCTCCTGCCAGAGGAGTTATTTTGAGTAAACACTGGTTATAGCACAGCACTGCTCCATTCAGACCCACATTTACTTCCATTTCATGGAAACATTGCAATATTTCATTGTTAAATTGTGCTTGAAATAACTGCTAAGTCAACTTTTATGCCTGGTTAAAAAGATTGCCCAGATTGGTTCAGATTTCTGTTTCGTGGTTGTGCGCTGCTTCACATCTTCCTCACCCAAGCTGTAATCCAAGAATTAAAGGAGAGGAGTGGGCAATAGGGAGCTTTGGCTCCCAGCTCTCCCAACTTGACCTTCAATTCCCTAAACCACCTTGTACAAATCCCGTTATCAATTCTCCTGTCTTCTTATATATGTGAAGAGTGTAGAACAAGTTTCCATACAGCTCACAGTCATTAAATGAGTGCAATTGTTGGATAAAGGCAATATTAAATATAAAGTGCTACTAGTTGTATTAACTAAGCAGCCTTATTCGATCCCAAAATGTTCCACCTTTGGCATCTCCATCCAGGAAAGTCACAGGTGTGTGAATACAGGGAACTTGAAGAGAATCCGGTGACTCTGAAGAGCTAAATGTGCCATTATTTGAAAGCCTGTGGTCCAATGCACCCACTACAGACCAGCCGCTTCCAGGTGCTGCTTGAATACAGAGGCAACCCACCCAAAATCTTTCTTTTTCAGGTTGCCCATCTATAAAATGGGTATAAACAGTAACAGGAGAGGCTTGTCTTTCTTTTGTGAACTTTAATTTATTAATGCCTGAATAATGCTTTCAGGTCCAATGGAAAATGTTGTATAATTATAATAAATAGGTATTGACTTCAAAGAGTCTCTGTAGATCTGTGCTTTTTGATCCCATTCTAAAACCGTAATTATCACTATCCCATAGGCTTAAACATAAAATTATATGAGCGCACATATTCATCTATATTCTGCTGGTGTGTGGCTTTACATTTTCAAGAGGAGGTGGTAGGATGTGGGCCCTCAAACAATAATGAGTGTAGATGGGTGTGTTTTTACTGAGAAATAGGGATTGTCTGGGGTGAACTGGGGATCGGTTTTTAGCTGCACTGGTTTCATTGTGGGACCATGTGGAAATGAAGACCTTTGAGGTACCTGGGAATAGAGGGATGGTGTTGACAGTCTTTGCAAGTTTAGCATACACTAATCATTTCTGTGACACAGCATAAAAGGGACATTTCCAGCGTGTAAACTTGAACAGAACATGGCAAATGCAGTTACATCCCTGTTTCCAGTGGACATCTCGTGGCGGTGCTTGGGCCAGGAGGCTGGGCTTAGCTGGGGCAGTGGGCACCAGGCTCCAGACACTTGTCGGGCACATCCCTGATGCCCCAGCTTGTGATTAATGCATGGTCAATGCCCTCATCTGGGACAATGTGTCTCTGGTGGAGGGTGATCCCAGTTGCAGATATTGGCCTGGGCACCTCAGCTCAGTAGCAGACATCACAAAAATACCTGCAGGTCAGGGGCTGTATTTTCAACATTAATTTATTCTTTTCAAAATGTGCCTTTTTTTTATTCTTATCAAGGAAAAGAGGCCAAACAGATTTTTCCCTCTACTCATTTTAATAAAATTGCCTTCCAGGCTGCAATGTTGTATGCCAAAATTCAACCTGGAAATGCTGGCAGCCTCAACGCTAGAGCGACGCCAGCAGTGGTGTTGCAATTATCAGTTGATCTTCTGTTTAAATACAACCCAGCATGTGAGCTGAATACAGACAGGTTAGAAAAAAACTGTGAAAAAGAAAAAAAAAATTCCTTAACAATTCTAAAATGGGCTCAAGTCATAACATACAAATTGTTTGCTCAGCTAAAATGTGCTAAACCAAAACAAATTAAATGTAGCAGAGAATACAATACCAGAAGGGTGAAAGTCATTTCAACAAAAAAAGTAAGAAGGATTGGTGTTTCCTTCTAGTCACCTGCATGGCTTTGGTTACACAGATAGATGGAAAACTGTGTAAAAAAGGAAGGAATTGCCATCAGTGCCATCAGAAATTGCAGTCAGATGCTGATATACTAGAGGGCCACTTTGGGGGTCTTTTCCTTGCCCACTTGCTCCAGCTCTGGAAATCCAGAAGCACTGTACAGCTGATTTATCTGGGAGTGTATGCACTGAAGAAATCTCAGCTATCCTGCTGACTTCCCCGCCTGCAGCTTGAGCATCATCTCCCAGCGAGCCGAGGAGCAGGAGGGCATCTGGCCTCCATGGGAATAACCCTAAAAACTCCTCCAAAGTGTTTTGGGACTAAATCAGACTAACAGCCAAAGCGGACCTAGTGCAAGGTTCTTGCCTGCTCGGGGTATGAAATGAAGCTAAGCTGTGTTATGGTTATCTATATCTGTATTTTATATTTATGCAACAATAATGTCTCCTGGATTTTCCTGCTTCCCTGAACAATGGGAAATGCATAATAAATGGAGATGGTCGAAACACTGAAATGTAAAGCATCCCCTTAATGGACAGGTGGCCAAGTGCTAATATTTTTCTTCTGAAGGCAGCCCGGGCAGTCCTGGACTGCAGCACGTTGGGAGCAGTACACAGGGAGCCTGAATGGGAGCCATTCGAGATATCAGAGAAACGCGATTTCACAAGTCAGAGGAGTGGGGAGAGGGGAAGCTGGTTTTACAGTACTTAATACACTTGCTTTCATGCTGCTTTCAAGCCAGGTTTTGTCTAAAAAGGCCTGTTAGATAGCTCCCCAAACTGCGATAATAACTCTGAGCTCTAATATTCCAGTATTGGCATCTGTTCTTTCTTAGGTTTCCCCCCTTAAATTTCTTTTTTCAACTTGAAAACAAACCCAAACAGTGCTAAACTATAACAAAATACCCAGCAGAGGATATGAGTGGTTACAGGTTTCCAGCTCCACTGGAAACCTGCTGGTCTCCAAACTGTGCGAAGAGAATCCAACACTTCAAGCACAGCTTCATGCCAAGACATGTGTCCAAAAAAACCCAGATGCCTTCAGTGTTTTATTACATGCAGCACTGAGCAGTTCAATAGCTCTGATTGCAGTAGCCAGGAATATTGGGAAATCGCAGACGCAAACACATACACATGCAGAGAAATATGCAGTCCTGTGACTTTAGGACGGGTGAACATTGGGCTTGTTGATCAGGACAAAAACTGCTTCCAAGCTAGGATAAAGTGGGATAAAAACATATTGTTTCTTCACAGGGAAATTTGGATCTGGTACAGCTTGATATAGCGGATACTTTTGGAACTAACTTAGGTATGTTTAATAATACCTACAGGGTTTTTACACTGTCGGATTCAGTGTCAGAAGGTGTAAAATGAAGTTGGAGATGACCTATAAGTAGCAGACAACTGCACACTAAGATCATGTTAACAGACTTGCGTGTGCCTACCAGTTTCCTGTAAGAGTATAACAAATCAAAATTTCTTGCATTAGTGGTCAGAAAGGGCTGAGATGGTGGTGGTGATCAGATTAACTGTCAAGCATGAATGTAAACTTCTACTGCTGCCATTATTATTTTTTTTTTTTCAGTTACCTTGTTGTATATTTGGTTCAGACACATAATCACAGAGATGTGAATTTGCAACCGTAACAATTCACAGAATGTCTCAAATGCATGGAAGCTTACACTGCCTTGTTATCAGAGATACCAAAATCCCTTGGACTACTTAAAAAAAGAATTTGTAAAAAGTTAAAAGATCTGGTTCAAAGTTTTCTCCCTCCTTCTCCAAAACCCAAACCAAAATCCACCAGCTGATACCCTGTTGAGAACTGGTTCTTGGCTCTAGCTGAGAGTCAACCAGGCTGCTGATCTACCTCCTAACTGGGAAAATGGGTCTTGGCCAGCTGACCGAATATGCCTCAAAGTGAGAGATTAGGAAGCAGCTGTCCCATATTAATTTTCAAAAACTATAGCTGTCCCCAACAGCACCCAGAAGCATCCAGGTTTATAAGCTGTTTCCATCAATCAGCCCTTCTGCACTATCATCTTCCCCTCTGGGGTTTTGTAGGGAAAGAAAGAGTGAAGGTAGCTCAGCTGGCGTGGTGGCACTCCAGAAGCACAGCCAAAATCTCCCATTTGGGGCATTTTGAATCCTGCTATGGTTACAGACCAGGTGGATAGTTTTTTGTGTCTCTTGGCCCCATGGCCACATCATAAACTTAAATGAACAATTTTTTTTGTAACACTGCACATGCATGTATATGAATTTTAGACATTTTTTTTTCAAGAATTATTCCGTCTATTCAAAAAAACATATACAAAAGTATCAAGGAACTCATCCACTAAGCCACATTACATTTCTCAGAGATACCAATAGGAAGAACAAATCTTTGCTAGATGGATGTTGAGTTTATGGGAGAAATCAATAGATTACTAGTATTTATGGGTAGACACTCTAATGGGTGCATCCTTGTGTCTGTAGACAAAATGTGAGGAGAAAAAGGGCAGGCTGTTATAAGAAAGAACAGGATGTTTGACCTGCTTTGGGGTGTTCCCCCCCCCAGCTCCGGAACCATCTCCAGATAAGACTGGCAGGGTAGGAAGTGGATTTGCAGTGACAGCACTGTTGTGTCTGGGGAAGGAGAAGCTGATCAGCTCCTGGGAAGGCAGGAGCAGCGCATGAGATTGGGGGAGTCTCGTGAAGCTCTGGAGCCTTGGTGGCCACTCTTGTCTAATGTGCCATGGGGCTGGAAGTTCACAGTGATTTTCCTTGGCAATTTTCCCTTTTTTATTTCCTTTTACTGATCCTTTTTCCTTTGTTGCAAACACAGCGCAATGTTTGCGCTTCATTCAGGATGATGGGCAAGAGGATTCTTCGTTTGACTGCTGCTCTGCTGGCACTGGATGCTTGGATTGACAAGGGCTGAGCCTTGGAGACCATGCAAATACATTTGCAATGCCCAGCCTCTTATCACCGGTGATGTAAGGTTAATGACCTGCAGAGATCTGCACAAACACTGCAGGAAGATTTGCCAAAAATGTTGGCACATTTTTGTTGGCCCCACAACCACGTATTAAGATCATAGCTAGGGGCCAATTTGTGGATACAAGCCATGGTCTGTGTTGGGAACAACAGGACTGAAGAACAAGGGAGGTGAGGTGTGACTCCTGCAAGAGCTGCTGGGGGGATTGTTGGCTTGAGTGGCTACAAAACCCCGGGGGGGTCCCTGGGCAGGGACCTGGGGCTGCAGCTCTGTCCCTGCTGAAAAGACGAAATAGATGTCTGCACAGTGCCAGCTTAGCCCCTCTGGTGTGGCCTCTGACTTCTTGGCCAGTTTTGCAGGAAGAATATTTCCCGCTTTGCTTCCAGGCATAGAAGAGCAAAGGAAAAGGAGAAATGCAACTGGGAGAAATACGATAGCCGTAAAGCGCGGCAGGACCTGCCACGCTGGGTGGTCACCTAGCATCACCTGAGACATCGGACTCTGCGGGGAGAAGAACAAGGCTGTCATCCCCTGCAAGTGAGAATGGAAAGATTGTTCTTTAGTAATTTCCCAGATGAAACATTCAACCTTATTTTAGGTACTATTTAGCAGACACCACACACATAAAAAGGTAAAATTTAGATAAGTGGACAACTGAAAAAATGCAGCTAATTAAAACAGCCAGAATACATGTACTTTCCCTTTAAACCATACTTTCTGGAATTTGATGTATTTTGCCAGATGGGACTCTCATTATATGGTAGTTCAGTCCTTCCAGTGAATAAAGGGCTTTCCAATTACACGTGCAAAAACGTCCTTACAAGTTTCAGTAGTATTTATTAAAGACCATGGAAACTATAGGCGTCCATGAATTACATCCTGAGCACGAGAGTCAACTTATGCCCATGCCTTTTCCTAACACACACAAGCATCTTTCTAACTAATAGTAACTAAAAATATGACTGAAGAAGTTGTTCACTATTTTATCTAATAGAGATAAAAGAGATTTTTAACTGAGCTCTCAAGTGCTGCTCTGCAGTGTTGGCTGGAGGCTGGAATCTGAAGGCAGGCATTGGGTTTGCCCCATGACATGCTGGAAAGGAGCTCTGCACTGCTACGTCACTCTGTGTGTGCATATAAACTTTTTTCCCTATTTTCATATATGTATATATATATTCCTCTGATCTTTCCAAGTTTGAGTAACAGTTCTGTTTTTTTTTCCTGAGGAATACTGGGCAATGCACTCCCCACATTTTCAACAGTTTTCTGCATTCACTTCAATGATCACTTTAGCGTGACTTACTCCCTTTACCTATTTCCTCTTGTGAGCCTGGCCAAGACGAATTTGAGATACTTTCGGGAGATTCTGGTATTTAGAGAATTGGTGCTGAGCACTTTGTGAAAATCAGTTCCCTTTGCAATGTTAGTTATTAACACAAAGCTCAAGGCACTGCAAAAGCTGTCCAGGTATGAAAATCTAGGATGTCCCCTTCAAGTTTGATTCAGCAACTGAGGTCACTGAAAATCATAACATCAGCTGTATTAGATAGGAATTGCAAAAAAAATAAGTTATTAAAAATGTGTTTGGATAACTAAAGTGTGTGTGTTTATATATATATAGTGTGTATATACATATAAATATCTTACTTATGTTGCTTATGGGGGGACAGCTGTTTGGTTGATATGAAATTCTATTTAAAAGTTAATACCTGTTTAGTTGTTTCAGCCTGAACCCTGTCTGATGCTGCTGAAGAGTGTGCAAAGGCATTCAATAATTTCACTGGGCCTTGTAAGGAACTTAAACCTGTGTGATTCCTCTGCATTATCTACTGCATTCAGAAAACAACATCTACCTGTCTGTGAAGACTCTTCATATAACTTTTTAAAATCTATGTGTAATCACCTTTTTTTTTTTAACTTGCAAATTGGCGGAAAGCTAAATGATTTACTTTTAGAATCTTTTTGTTCTTCCTCGTAGTATGTGAGACAGATAAACGCATCATTTGCTAATATTTGACCACCCCTTCTTTTGGAACAGCTTTTTTTTAGTAAAGGTCGGCAATTTTATTTCTTCAGGCTCTTCTAAAAGCCACTTCATGGGTACTTATGTAAAGAATGCTCCTGCAAATGGCTGGTACAATTCTGCATTGATTAAAGAGGGAGTTGAAAGAATAGAGTAAAAGAGAACCATGCCAGAGAATTATCTGTAAATAAAAGCACGTTTAGTACTGTGCTTAAACTGAGAAAGTGTTCATGCATCTTGGAAAACAATCTCTGTGCTTTTTATTGCACTCCTCTTTTAACACTACAAACTTCTTTCTTTGTATTATAATCAGAATTCTAATATCTTTGCATCTTGTCACCTGGCCTCTGGAGTTGAGAATGGTATGAGCGGGATATCGCTGGTAAATGTCAGGGATGCTGACGAGATGTCAGCAGACCACAGCTGAGAGCTCTGGAATTCAAATCAAGAGAGACTGATCCTTATCTCAAATGAGGTGCTGTGAGATTCCTCGCCCCTTCCCGAAATTGCTCCTGCTCCAGCACTAGAGGCTGAGGCTACCGTAGGATTTTCCTCTGCTGTAAAGACTGCAAACTCCTGCAAATTCAGTCCAGACAGGGTGAGAGTCTCTTATTTTAAGTAAAAAGAAAGCCAGGAGGGCACTTTCTTGTGAGCTTCGATTTTCATGAGTCAGTACTTCCGAGTGTTGTTCCATCTACTGCACATTTAACCTGAGTCCAAATGCGGTGATGTGCAGTCCTGGTTTAAAAGTAGGTGGGAAGCTGCGTTACAGAAACAGTAAGCGCTATTTTAGGATTAAACCACTTGAATGCCTCAGCTTGCTACACAGGTTACAGTAAGATGCTCAACTAATGAATCATCATCCAGCAGTTGCATTTGCACAACAGAGAGAAGATAAGGCACTGCACAGTAAAGGCAGCCTCTAATTTATGAACAGGAGACCAGATTCAGTTTTTTACAACATTTTTTTTCCATTTATGTTTTTATATGTCAATGTAAAAATGTTTCCATGGAGACTCTAAAGGTTTTTATTAAAAGGTCAATAATATACCTCCTACATAATAATTTAAGCAACTTGAGTGAAACCTTATGATCTTGTTTTTCGACATGTTCCAGTTGGCGTTTTTCCTCCATTGTAACCTATGCCAGAAAAATGCAGCGAAACTGTAAAACCTGAGAATATGGCATTGTAGCAGTACATATATATAGATATAAAAATATTAATGTTTGGAGGTAAAAAATGCATTAGCACGATAAAAGTAAGTTGGCTTGGTGCTGTGGTTACGTAATACTTGGTGTTAACATGTAGCATGTACTACATATGCTACACCAGCATATTTTGTGATATATAATCCAGTGTTTATCTATATTCAAATTAGAATCTATATTTTTACTCCATCCCCCAGAGACATATTATTTGAACAATCTCAGTCACAAAATATAAAGACTAAAGCTAAAATAACTCTGAAGTATTTTTCCCAGTCCTGATTACACTGCACTCTCTGCTGTCCTGATATATCTTTAATTATTATAACTTATCTGAACACAAAAGGGCCAGATTCTCAGCTGCAGAAAGCTGGCTTAGCTCCACTGAAATTTCCAGTGGAAGTATGTTAACTTTCATCAGGAGTAAATCAGACCCAGCTTCATATTCTTTCCTGCCTGATCGGGTTTGGTCCTTTTCATTCTGCTGGTCCATGCCCAAGTGCATGAGACTGAAAAAAAGCCTGACCCCTGCTCCGGCAGGATTCGCTCTCTTCACTTTTTCTCTGATGTCTCCCGTTACTCGGGTCTCAAGTGAGAAGGCAGAAAAAGCTGTAGACCCTGGTTTTGCATCATTGCTTCCTTTGGTTTACAGACACAATTGTAATGCAGGGCGAGATAGCCGAAGGCTGTTGGCTGCAGCCGAAGGGTATGCCGGGTTTATGTACTCGGCTGATATTACCATTCCTCCAAGAGAATATTTGCCTTGAGCAGTAGCTGAGGACATTGTAAAGCGAACAGGATCTGGAGCCAGCATGAACACGTGCGGCACCCTGCTGTCAATAACATTTCCCTAAACCGCATCTAGTACCATTCTGAGAATAAAAAATAGCACTTCACCTTCCTGAAAGGCAACTTTGCTAGCATAGGAAACTTTCCAGCCTTTGCATAACCTTAATCTTCTAGTGAACATTTGCAGATTCTACACTATTGCTTTCAGCAGCCAAGTAGCTAACACAAGTCCTTTTAACTCTGTGCTTTGTGATTAACCAGTAGTATCCGGGAAGAATAATTGGTCATGGCCATCCATCCTACAGGGTTGATTAACTGGGAATAAGCTGCACATTTTTTCTTTCTTTTCTTTTTTCTTTTTTTCCTTCTTTTTTTTTCTTTTTTTTTCTTTTTTTTTAAACTGTAAAGCTTTTCTGTGGTAATTCCACCATTCATTAGAATGGAGAAATTGGCTCCAAACCAAGTACTTCTGCCAAAGCCATTATTTCCATCATCACACTCTGCATCAGTCTGCAGTGCAGCCTTGTGGGAAGACAATGTTCTGTCCCCTTGTGGTTCTTAAGTTATGGGTAAGGAGCTTACATATATTAAAGGAGGGTCTTCACTTAGTCTCTTAATCTTTATGAGCACTAATAATAGTCAACTCCATTTCCAAAATTTAGAAACACTTGCTTTCAACATAGAAGGGTTGCACATGTTAGAAGATGTCTCAGTTCAATGAGATTAGAAGTTACATGTTTTTCTCAAATGCCTACACATTTTATTTTTTTAAAATAAGGCCTCTGTAGCTTTAATGCCTACGCTTTTCCTCCTATACTTACATTCTGTATCTTTAAGAGGATAATTGCTGAATTGAAATTTGAGAGTGTTATCTTAATAACCAATTACTCAAATAACTTTGAAATTGGCTTAAATTGGCTCGTCATGCTACATTTACCTGAATCTTTTTATGGGAAAGTTAGGAACAAAAAAAAAAAAAAAAAAAAAAAAAAACCTTGGCAGCCTGATTTGTTTAGCATTGCTGGAGGTTCCTGTTTGCAGCGGGAAGAGTGGCCCAGCATAACCCCGGCACGGACCCCCTGCCTGGCCATCTCCGGTAAGGCGGAGGAATGCGGCAGGAGGCCAGGACGGCAGGACCCTGCTGCCCGCTCGCCCCGCGGGTGCTGCTCCCCTGAGGGCCTGCCCAAACACTGCCTGCTGACTTCCAACCCCTGCCTGCAGTGGAGGGGGATTTGGGGATGGGAGGATGGATGCTGGCTGGAGAAATCTGCCACCTCTTCACAATGCATTTACAGCTAGCAAACCAACGGTATTTAGAAGAGGAAATGGAGATGTTTTACAACTCAGCTGATAATGCTTATTAAAACTAGTGAAAATCAAGATAATATTCTTTAAAGATTTTGTATGTTTAGTAATATGTTCAGCACACTAGCTATAAGGTTCTGTAGTGGGATGGCAGACGTTACTCTGCATTACGCACTCATGTTCCTTCATCATTTCCTGAAATAAACTAGGTGGCAGAGAGATAAAACTTCAGTAGACCTGAATGCCTTTAGTTAGCACTCTTCAGACAATTGCATTTCACAAATATTTTCTAGTAGGTTTGAAGAGAACTTATTTACTCTGTGAGCAAGATCTCCAGTTGACGTTGACTTTCCAAACTAGCCCATATGTCTTATAACTCAAAACTCAGCATTTACCAGTTCTGATTCATCATTTTATTCTGGAACACCCGAGTGTTTTACTCTGCACTTGGAAGCACTGAATGCAAGATCATATTGCTTAATAGCCAACATAATGGGCATTGCTGATCGTTAATGGATCGTGTTCTCTGTGGCCTGGCTGCCATGAGGTGGAGCGGTGTCTGGAATGTGATGGATCTACCAACAAAGCAAAAAATCATTCTGAATCCTCTTTTGTTTTGCTGCCCTACCAAATTTCAGACAAAGAGGGTCCACACAGAGGGTCTGCAAAAGAACCAAAATTTGCAAAAGTGAGTCTGATTTAGGAGGAGTCAGAATTAAAAATAAAGTGCTACATGTTGTGCTCCTTCACGGACAAGCAGAGACTTATTTCAGAAACCAGAAGAGGATAGTTTATCAGATTGAAGGGAGCCCACTGGACCTCCTGAATGCCTGGTGCATTTTGTCCTGTGCGCTGCCCACATATAGTGCTATGAAACAGCACAGACTCTGAGATTTTGGCATTCTCCTTGATTTTTTTTTTTTTTTTTTTTTTTTTTTTTTTTTTATGATAGAGTCTTCCAGTTTAGAATATATTTCCTCTCCTATTAAATGTTATTCCATTAAATTGAGCACTATTTTTTCCTATTAGATTATTCTGAATATTTGACCTTTGGATAATCCTAAAGCGCAACATTTCCCTTCAATGTTAGTTTCACTGAGCATCTCAAAACGGAGTAGTTCAAAATCAGTGTGAAGTTTGAGTTTGCATGGTAACAAAGCCTCTTTTTTCTGAATGCTGTAAGTGATAGGGAGGAATAGGGGGCAACTCTAAATAGCCCTAATCCTGCTCTTAGTAATTTCAAACATTTGTCCTCCAACTAAACAAGTTTCAATGCCTAAGAATACCCAGGGATACAATGAGATCTTAAATTGGTCTTTTTCCAAAGTGTAATCTATTCTTATCAACAGACCCAGACTCTGTCAGGTGTAGGTAAAATGCCCAAAGCAACAGTTTGATGATACAAACAGTATTGTTTTTCTTTGACCCTCAACCTCTGTGAGTATAACCATAGAAACATGTCTCCTAGCTTTTTTATTTTTCCCAGTCTCTTTTTCTAATCCTTTCCTTCAGATCTTCCATAATTATCACCAAATTAAGTAAACTTTTCAAACTCATTCCAATGCCAGTTTACAATTCAGTTTTCTATTATAGACATACACAGTAATAATATGAGCTCTACCTCACTTCTTTTTCAAAGCTTAATCCCAACTTTAATATTAGATTCAGTCTGAGACAAATCAAGTTTTTTCTCCCACAAATAACGACTCAGCTTCATCTGATTCTCATGCCACTTCAGCTCTCTAGGTCCAAGAAGATAAATTATTAAATTCACCTTTTTGTTCCAGACCCCACCCATAATTTTCACCTTCACTTTGGTCATTTCAAGTACATCTACTTCAAAGGCAAATATTTTCACACTGACAAAATGTAAATACACGTCTTGCCATTGCAAGGGTAAAGAAGATCTAGCAATAAGGTCAACTAAATGTCCCTAACTCCAGCAACAAACCAAGTCAGCCAACTTCCTACCCTTTTGAACCCTGACCCCAGTCTTATCTGAAGATTAGACACTGAACTTTCTCTCAAAACTAAGCATAAGACATTCATATGCGCTGCTGCTTCCAACTTCTGTACATTTACTGGATTCAACAAGAAAATGGGGTGTTCAAACTATGGCCCAAATCCTCACCCTTCCTTTTCCTGGTTCTTCTGGCCCCACTTTCCTCTTCTGCAGACATCTGAGCCTCTGCTGACCCCTCGGCCACTCTTTACTCTTGCCATTTCACTTGCCTATGTTACTTTCTCAGAAGACACTGGAAATGAGGAAGGGTTTCTGAGAGGGAGATATTTTTGGCTTTGCAAAGCACACTTCTCTAATGATTTTCTGAAGCGCCAAATGGCTTAGGGATTGAGAAAGAATGCATTTCTCTGAATACTTTTTTTTTAATAGAAAGCAGACTTTATATGGTACCTGTAATTGAAGAGGAGAAATCTGAGATTTCTGCAGGCATTTAAGGACATATGTATAGGATTTAGGTGAGTATAGATTCAAGTGCATAAATGATAAATGAAATACCAGCCACAGTATATTATTTATTTCTGTCCATAGAGGAATAACCATATTTTGTTCTACTCTGATTCTTGTTTGAGACCCTGATCCTGTAGCTACACCTGTGTCAGGTCTTAGAGAGATATGAAGCTGTAGTTATGTGGCTGGTGGAGGAAAAGGCTCCCCTTGTAGCTCTTGTCCTGGATTGGGCATGCTCCAGCAAATCCCGCTCTGGAGTAGGAGCCCTCTCAGTTTCAGGCAGATAGCACATTCATGGCAGTTCATCGGGTCTCATCGGCTGTAACACGAGGAGCTAAATTCCTGCTGGAAACACTGAATTTAATAATAGCATACAGAACTTCAGAACAACCCATGTGTTTTTAGAAATTCATGTATAACCAGTAACATACATAATACAAGCTCAAAACATGAATGCTTCCAAGGAAATTCATCAGCCACTGGCTACACAGATGCCTTCCAGCATGCTGGGAAGAAATGCTCATACAAGCCAGTTGGACATGAGTCAGACACCAACTATCTGCCCATGTTTCGTGCGGTTGCATCTTTTTGTCCAGTCTGTTTGACAACGATGACGGAAAAGACTACTTTCATCATCAACCAAGATCTCAGGCTTCTGAGTACCTATCTCAGCTGGCCTTGCTCAGCCCTCAAAGTCCTTCTAAGCTGCTCATTGAAAAAGTGGAATTGCTGCAGCAGCCCATGTGCACCTTTGACGTGTGCTAGAGATTAAAAAAAAATCCCAAGCCTTGATCAAAACCACAGCGTAAAATACTATCCATTAATCCCCCTTGCACAGCAAAAATATTTGTTGGAAAAATATGCAGAAGACTGCACCGTTACTAACCTGCTCGAATTTTTGCCCCAGGGACCGCCAGTCAGGATGGGTGCCTCCAGACCTGTTTCTCCATGAGATGGGTGTCTCCTCCAGCCAAGGCCCTGAGGACACAATTATGGTGCAGTTTCAGTTAAATAAAATTGATAAATTCTCTTGTCCACATAAAAGAAGTCCATACCCCATTTAGCAGTGCAATTTGCCTACCTACCGTCACTAACATAAATCTCCTTTATTAACTGACTAATCTTCCTTCCTTCCCTCTTTTTCCTTCAGTCATACTTTCTTTAACTCTCCTTATATTAAGCATAAAGTACAAACCACAAAACCCCACTTCATTCTTTCTCCTCTCCCTAGCTGTAAAAACAATGGTCTTTCATGAGAGCCAGGGCATTTTTCAAAGAGGTTTTTTTTCCTTACTCAACCATCCACTGGATGTTTCTGCTGCCAGGTGTGGGGCTGGTCCTCCATACCACGAGAAAGATTTGCTCTTGCAATATTTCCTATCCAATTAGAAGCAGGAAATACTGGAAATCTCAAAAAAAATAAATTAAAAAAAAAAAATTGTTCCGCAAAGATTTTCAGTTCCAGCTTTCCAGACCCAAGAGACTCTGGGGGCTGAGGCTGGATAACCATCTGAACCACTGGGCTCTCGTTCAAGCTGCAGCCAGCTCTGCACCCATCGTGACTTGGCCACCTCCACCCCAGCTGCCTGCACCGGTGCCACCTGCCTTCCACTGCCTGCGCGGGTGCGAATTAGACTTCCTGCATGGCTGTGTAAAGAGAAATAAAGGGTTAAAAGAAACCTTATAAGCCTGCCTGGAAGAAGTACAAGGCATACAAGTCTTATGTAAATGTGCAATAAAAATGAGGAAAGGAAAAAAAAAATAATAACTTGAAGATGAGGGTGCTGTTTTTATTCCCAGTGTGGGCTAATAATTAGGGTGAGAATGTCATGCAATGAATTTAAAGCATCTCGTATTTGCTGTAGCCTTTGTTACTGTTTTTACCTCCTATTGGATTAACTTCCCTTCTAACCAATACAATATTTTTCAGCAATAAAGCATTCACTCAATATTCCTTTTCATAAAACCCTCCATGGCTGTAAGAAAACATAATTGGATGTGCACTATACAGCTTGAGCTTCATAAACATTAAGTCCAACAACATGTTATAAATAATAGTGATACAGAAGATTAGCTCTATTAACCTCCTAACTGAGCTGGAAGCATTAGCCTCTTCCAGAAGAACTATCGCTCCGCAATGCTATGTGCAAAACTCTTAGTGTCTGCCTTTAATTTCCACTGTCGCTGCCATTCCCACATCTGCCTTACAGACCTTCCATGCTTCTGGTCCCTGCTAGGTCAAAATGCACAGTGGCAGATTGGCATATTGAGCTATTAATACATTGCTATATGCGTTACAGATGTTGCATAAATGAACGGTGCTCTATCACTGTTCCTTGACACGGGGGCCCCGGGGGTGGGAGGCTGAGACCCAGATCTGTCTACAACCTGCCTACTCTGGCAAAAAAAAGAGGGAAAAAAAAAAAAAAAAAAAAAAAAGAGTTGCCCCGTATTGCAGAATCACATTCCAGCTTGCAGAGTCAATTTTTCAGATGTTCTTGCTTTCCTGTTCCTTGTTCCTTCACTCAGACCTCATCTGGCCGCGGTGAAAAATGATGTGACGCAGTTTTTTATTCTGCACTTGACACCCTTATGGAAGGCAACGTGGCTCATTGATTCCAAACTCCTCAAAGGTCAAGGCACTAGGAACAAAGATTTTTTGGAAACAGCCCAGGAAAAACTTTAAACTTGGACCCTGTATACCCAGAATAACAGAACTGTTAATTGTTACCCCTTCTGTCGCTATTAAGCTTCGTATGAACACTGAACATATGTTCCGTGATCATGTACTTTTATATTAAAATGTTATTGAGTCACCAGGTGAAACGTGTATTAAGTGCACAGCTGAAAATAGACAGTAGGTTTAAGTTTTGACAGCAAACAGCTGTAGGATTTCTAAAACTTAATTCAAATAATGTAATCAATAGGTTATGCTACAGTTTCAAGTTTCCCCAAACAAATTTATATGAAAAAGGATATTAATTTATTTGATATTAGCTCAGCTAAAAGATAGATTTTTCTCTGTCACCTCTAAAACACAGATAAAAAAAGAATTTGAGATGTTTTAAGACGTGCAAAACATATTTTTTTTGGTTTAGCACACCACAAAATTATGTGCTCTTTTTTTTTTCTCTCTCTCTTTCTCCAGTGCAGATTAGTAATGATTACTCACTCTACTGTTTACTCATTCTGCAGCTGTACAGGTTTTGAAATGCTAATATGTGAATTATGTTCTCATTTTATCATAAAATTGGAGAATGGGTCACATCCAAACAAAATACTCTGTAAGGAGAGAACCTGAGTTTTTTCAGATACACGTAAAACATGCCACACAGCAATGTAACCTACCGTGGAATAAAGCCACGAAAAGTCAACATGAATGTTTGCATTCGGGCCATCGGCTCGGTCCTTCCAGCTGAAGCTTCGCGGGAGGGTGGGTTCAGCTGCACCCGCTGCCAGCGACGCCATCGTCCACCCTTGGGTATTCAGAGTCACTCATAGGGCAACCGCCCACCTCTTTGTGGCCACCAGGCTGCCGGCCCAGCCCTCGTGCAGGGTGGAGAGCAGGTCTTATGGTCCTTTCCATGGTCAGGAAATTCTGCAGGGGAAGGCGGGGGGGTCCCGCTCACAGGGAATTAATTGATGGTTAACGCATATCTGCCAAATTGGATTTTGTGACATGGGAAACACCAATTATTAGAAGCTGCCTACATGTGTTTATCATAAATGAATCACTAAATTTATTATATGTTATACAGGTGTGTATTAAAAGTACAAACCGCTGCAGTGCAGCAAAGTTTTTCAAATGTAGGAGCTCCCAGCACCTTAGGCAGCAGACACTCTTGAAAAGTACCAGTTCTCATAAAAAATCAGTGGTGTGAAAGGACACTCTTAGCTCTCCACATATGGCAGTGACTCCTTTATTCTTCCTTTATTCTTCTTTTCCTTTTTTTTTTTTTTTTTACCTGGCTAATCTATTTTGTTACACAGCTGGTGGCATTAGGTAGATGGACACATCGTTTTGTGTCTCTTTAATTGCATGAATTTTCCAGGGTAACACTGCTTGTTTCCCTTCTCTCCTCAACTTCTCGTTATTTCATAGTGAGGTCTTTAACAGTGCAGACCCATGCCATGAGGAAAAATAGTCTCCCTCAAGAGACAGGAATCTGGAATCCTGAAGTCATACTGAAACATTCACTTTCCTTTCATTATGTAGAATTGCTCTAGATCTAACTGAACCAAACCAAAAGATTGTACTGACATTTTAAAAGGAAAATTATGAAAATCTCCAGGAGTTTGTTTAAAGAAAGGGTCTTTTATATAGTTTGGTTTTGACCCAGTCTCCAGCAGGTCTTCTGTTTGATTGTAGAGGTTATATTAACATTTTAATGATTTTATTTCTATGTATTTGTAGAAAGCTTTTTCACAGGAAACTCAGGAAATGGTCTCCCAAGATTGAGAATTTAAATTCAGTGTGTTTAGTTACTAAAAATAGAGCCTTCCCAAATTATCTTCAACTTGTGAGGATCCTGTTGAATAAATGTAGAAAAATACGTATTTCTGTGTGCAAAATGAATGACACCGACTGTTAACCCAAAGGGTTTTCTTTTATACAGAAGTTGTTATTCTGAGTTGTTCCCTGTTCTTAGGGAAGGGGCACATTTGTCCTTTTTTCTTTTTTTTTTTTGGTTATGGTCAGAATTAGGAATTGTGTTTAGCTAAGCAAAAAGTTAAACTTACAGTCAAAATGATTGTAAAAAAAAAACCCAACCTGTTATTTTCAGCTGCTCTTTGGCTTTTTTGAGGCACATAATAAATCCCTACAAGTTCTATAAATCTCCGTAAGTTCTTTGTTCTTATCTTTCTATCTGTCTATCTATCTGTCTATCTATCTATCTATTTATTTATTTATTTATTGTGTCCTAGCACTGCTGTTGCCCTGTCAGTGTTCACACGCAGGAGAGTGGCTGGAGAAGTCCTTGAAAGACCCGATCTGATGCTCACAGAGTAAATCTGCTGGCTGGTGTGGACAGGGGCCAGGGGGACCTGCCCCCAGTCTGGGGCTTTCCCTGCTTCCTCAAGAGACTGCCTGACTTTACTGTGATTTAACTGGCATTGAACAATTTTTAATTTCTTCAGTTCCGTTGTTCCTTCAAGATGTAGCTTCCTCTTTTTTTTTTTTTTACAAAAAAATAATATATTAATTGTAGAGAACATAGATTTTCAGTGTTCTTCATGGTCTAGCTCCATGTATTTCCTTGGTGTGACATTAGCAGGGGGCTAAGTACGCTGGTTTGGTTTTCTCAGGATAATTGTAAAGCTCCTGTGGAGTAGAAGAAGTGAAAGCCCATCCTGAGCATCTGCACTGCTCACACAAAAGACTTCAGATTCCATCAAGTTGAACTGATTACTCTTAAAAAGGGCAACACTTAAACTCATGTAGATCAGACCTTCCTGCCCTGGGAAATTTCTTATGTAAGAGGTAAATCAGGTATAGAAAACTACGCTTATTAATTATCACCTGGTAGATCCTCATTACCAGATTACCTTTAATCTGCAAGCCAGGCCAGCACAGGGAACATACTTTTTTTCCCCTCTCTGTGCTTTGAATGATGATTTGTTGGCTTTCTTTGATATCTGCAGTCTTATAGGAGGTGGCTGGGGGAGGTGGAAAGGCAGTGTTACCTCGGGGCTTTTTGCTCACAGGCAGGAGTACATAGCAGGTAGGCCAAAATTGTCTGCACTCCTAAAAGGAAAATGTATTAAAGAGAATTACAGCCTTTGCATATTGCCAGTGTTGTGCTGCGTGGAGAAAAAAAAAATCATCAATACAAATCCCAGAAAGACATATCTCTGCCAAATATCATTTGGAGATGTGGTGGGGCTTGGGAATTGGCCCATCATTAGAGATGCTGAGATTTCTCTCCTTAGAAGGGCAGTCTTCCAGCCTATGGAAATTAATGGGAGATGAACATGTATATGCAGGTAAAATCAACCAAAAATACTACCAGGTGGACAAATCCAGCAAACTGCACTGAAAGTTGTTCTCAGTACTCCAAAGACTTCTTGCTCAGTGCCAAACGGTTGCAGTTTGAATGTCTCTTATATTATTAGTACTGCACTATATTAACTGATAAATCAAATACAGTATAGAAGATATACTGCTCAGTAGTATCCATGATTTTTTTTAAAATATATATATACAAGTAAAGACAGTTGAGCAATTTTTATAACAGTATTTAGTTGATGCTTCAAAGCACAAGTAACAGGTCTCTCTGAATTACAATTGCTAAAACTTTATAACAACTAAAAATTAACATTCTAGAAAGCCCAGACAGAAATAAAATATGAGAACTTTAATGTCAGAGTCTGTTTAGTTTTGGGTTTTTTTTTTCCTTAATATGTCTCCTGGGATTAGTAAGTGTACGTTTATCCTACTGGGATTCCATGGAATATAGATTCCCATTTCCAGAATGGATAGTCCTGAAAGGCAGCAGGAACTGAGAGTATTTTGGGAGCATCATTTCAGAGGTACGTACAGCAGACAGTTTTTAATGTTGAAATAACTTACAAATAGTTATCTGGAAACCAGCAGCATAAAACCAACTAACCAATAGGTATATGAGAACGCTGTGCTACCTGGGGCATAACTGTATCGCAAAGGGGCAAAATCTGATTTGTAGCAAGGGAAAAAACCCTCTTGAAATACGAAGCTACTCAATGAAGGGCATGATCCTAAATCTGGATATTTTATCCATAAAGAGACCCAACTGCAGAAGGGTTTATACGAGAAAGAGCTTCAGGCAACATCACCTGACTCACACCAAAAACACTGTTCTGGAAAGAAGCAATACTGACTGCAGCTTTTCTATTCAAATTGCAGTAGTGGCTCTGAACAACATCTGAACTGTCTTGATGAGAATTTGGATTTCTCGCACAGTTTTGCATACCAGAACTCCATTCAGAACTTAAAATGGGGAGACTGATTTTCTGATGAAGTCTACGGGACATTTCTCAACCAAGTTAAATGAAAAGGAAATAAATTTGGAGAAAATTAATTTGAGAAGGAGTCTTCTTTGCCTTTTTTTTACAATTTGTTTTACAATTTTCTTTGTCTTCTGTGGTCCTTCTGCAAACAACCGTCCAACCCCGAGCCGAGTGGCTCTGCGCTGTCTCCCACAGCTGGATGCTGGCTCACACAGGGCACTGCCGGACGTGCAACGCCAACTGCACCGGTGAGATGAGATGTACCAGCAGGTTGCAAGCAACTCACACCCCTTCTCTCATTGCTACGATATTGGAAGTGTCTACGGATGAACCCCCTTCCTTGCAGCTCCCATAACAGCAACCACTGGCTGGGCGAGGAGATTAAAGCAGGAGAAAAAAAGGAATAAAAACAGCAGACCTGGGAATATATTCCATTAAGCATTCTATTGTACTTGCCCCAAAATGATATTCTTGGGAATTTACTCAACACTTTATTACTTGTTGTATTTAAAAATATATACTTCATCCAACTCTTCTTTACACAGTGGTGCTGCTAAACATTTAGCATATTTTATGTGTTCAAATAAACTTGAGAGTATGGTTTGCAATGCTAAAGAAAAGGTAGGAATTTACTGGCAGAACTAGATTTCACACTTGTAGTCTTTACACAGAGCCTGACATTGTTCAGTTTACTAATTGCAAATCTAATAACTTTTCCAAAGGGCACAGAAGTCTTATTTCACATCTGTGCTAAGACTTAAACCAAGACATAATATCACAAGTGGCCGTAAGCAGAGAGAGTCCAGGGTCTGAGGGCATGACTAAATCTAAGCATTTCTAGTAGCTAAACAAAAATGCTTAAAAAGCATGTAACTACCCATCTTCAGGCCAGTGCTGATGAGCGGAGAGGGAGAGGATTAAGGACTCCAGCTCTAGCATCTGCAGCCTCTATAGCAACAGTTTTCATGGGACCTTCCCTCCTCCAATAGAAAATTTGAGGTTAGAAAGGTGTCATCTCCTTTCTTTTAAAAAATTGTTGTTGATGAGTGTATATTTCAAAATGTTCTTCAAAAAATCGGGGAAAGGACATCTTCTGCCTCCTGTGGTCATTTGACTGGGCACAGGCTTAGCTGAGCACACTTCCAAATGGGCTTATCAGCCACTCCGTGGTTTTGCCAGAAACATGATAAAAAGCTGCCTTTTTTGGGGATTGCTGCTTGCAATGATGTTTGCTCTGCCTATGCCTGGGAAAGAGGGACCCTGCGGTCACCCCTGAAAGCCAGGCCTGGGCATCACACCAGGCACACTCACGTCTTCTGCAGACACAGCCCACAACCCAAGTCATCTAAGCCAAGCCAGAATAGTTAAACTTGTCGCCATCTCAGAATTAGAAAAGTGAATTTAATCTTAGGCTGTCAGCTCAAATTTTCCCCATGGTTTTATGGAACAGCCTTATTTTTCCCAAGGGAAAAAACCATGGGCTTCTAACAAACCTTGGTTAGGAGTTATTTTGTTTGCTTTTGCAAGACTATCAACAAACCAAACTATGTAGGCTTGTCTTTAATTGTGAAACTTTTCCTATCACGCATTTACCAGCTCCAGAGAAGCAGGGCCACCTAATGTGAAATGTGAGAGTTTGCAGGCTTTGTCCTCTGGATGCCATTAAGCTCTCCATAGATGTTTTAAGCTAACTGTTTCTAACTGCCACTGTTGCTGTAAATTGGCATAAGACCTATGGAAAACCCCCAGACATGAAGGAAACTTTCCATTGACTTCACTTGGTGTTGTCTCCACGCCAGCGACAAGACGGTTTATCAATGCAAAGGGCCAAGAGAGAGCAAGAGGAAAAATCCTCCGGTTGTCCTTCATCACACAGCTCATCCTAGAGCTGGGACTGTGGTTAGACACAGAACAACCAAACAACTGCTAAAGGCTGAGAAAACAAAGCTGTAAACCACACGCGTGACTTTTTCCCCTCTTGTGTAGACTGATTGAATGTAAGGATTGTTCTGGCCACATGGTTGGGTTTTAAGGCAAAAGGAGCTGACTGTGTGCTGAGGCATGGTAGGAAGAGAGCTTGTACCAGCACGAAAAGACTTCTCTGTGCACGTCAGGCTGCTTGCAAAGCAAGACCATTGCGGATGCTGCGTTAGACGAGGCTGACTGTACGGCAGAGGATGTGCCAGCTGATCACAGAATCATAGAATGGTTTGGGTTGGAAGGGACCTCTGAAGGTCATCTAGTCCAACCCTCCTGCAATGAGCAGGGACGTCTTCAACTAGATTGGGTCGAGCTGGCAGAGGTAGCTTTCTGTGGATTTTTCCTCTGTTTCTTGTGAAGACTAATGCAAACAGCCCTCAGCATGACCTCTGGCCCTCACTCAGACCCTGATGCTGCAGGGCTGCCCCGGGTGGGTGCCTGTCCCTCCTTCACGGCCAGCTTCCAACAGCCATCGGCACTACCGAGTGGAGCCAGGGCCGGTGTGGCTGCCTTCCCAAGTCCTGCCTCCCGTGCCGATGCCTCTGGATGCAGAGGGACCAAACACAGCGGTGATCGCCCACCCCAGGCTCCTGCTGCTGCGCCCAGCAGCCGTGACTGCTGTGGGACAGCAGGCATTTTTCTGCAAATATTCAGGTTATCTTACTATAAAAGATATTTTGCTCCTAATAGTGCATGTTGTCTCTGTGGAAATAGACAGGTAAAGACAAAAATGTGCTTTTCTAGGAGTTTAAGGGATTTCCATGTGACAAGCCACTTTCTGTTATAACTGACAGAAGGTTTTACAGCCTCTTACAGCCTTTATTTTGTACAGCCCGTGTGAGGAGCTGGGGTAGGAAAACGAAGATTCTTCTTCTGTGGATCTTCCTACAGGTGCTTCTGAAGAGCAGCATAAAAAATATGTGGTTTTACCTGGACAAATCCACTGACTCCTTGCATTAGAAAGACTTGAGGGCTGAGTGGAAGGTGGTTGTCCTGTCCAGCCTCACATGAACATCTCTGACCAATCTGTGTTTTGGAGTTTCTAGTGTCACCTAACTGAAGAATCTTTCGTTTCTAGCACTGCTGACACTATTTTAGCATCTTAAACAATAATTTTGTGCTGTGTAATTAATACTGTGCAACCGCATTTCCTCTCAGAATATGCCACTAAGTCACCAAAGGGCTGACTTTAATTAAAAGCAAGGTTAGAAATACAATTATATATGAAGGTACATGGAAGACAGAGAGCAAAGATGCAGAAAGTTCATAGCACATATGTTGATGCTGGGGGATGAGCAGCAGCTTGCTGCAGGCAGGTATTAGTTTTCATGAAAGTGCTGGAGAAATCCCCAAGGCTGTCGGGGTGCTCGTACTGGAAAGGAGCTGAAGTTACGGTAGGAGAAAAACTTCTGATACAGGATTTCGAACCACTCACGTATCGGCTTCCTCAGGCTGGTGCCCTGCTATCGTTTTCCAAAGCGGGTACCAAATATCAGTACCGAAGTGCCTTAATTGCTTTCCCAGGGAAGGTAACAGAAGGTAACCAGTATATTTAACTGCACAAACCTTACGTTATCTTTATGAAAACAAGCTACAAAATTACCTATATTATATGCCTGGGAAGATTTTTTTGACATATTCAGTGATGAGCATGTGCTAAAATAATCATCTAGGGAAAAAAAAAAAAAAATCAGAAAAATTACTTGCTTTTTAGATTATTCTTCTAAGCAATGCTAAGAAAACTCTGGTCCAGAAAGTAACTTTTCAGTGTTGATACTGAAACCTGAATAAATTTTTCACATTAAAAATAATCGTATCTGATAATGAACAAAATTAACCATAAAAAGCCCTCCATCCTTCATACATTTAGCAACGGGCTCATATTTTTCCCTTCGCAGATGTTACAATAAGGGTGTCAACACTTTTATTTCTTTGTCCGTAAGTTTAAAATTATGGCTGCTCCATGAATTGCTAACGTGCTCAGAAGACGCGGGCCCAGCTGCAGTGCACATGAGTTCAAGCTCCTGCCCGGGCCTCATGTTTCACCATGACCTCAGTTTCCTGTGCTGAATGGGAACCAACGCGAGCGAGCACTTGTAAAACTGTTTTTGAAGAGTGAAGTTATGAAGAGGTGCTGCAGTGTCAAACATCTGTTTCATCCATTACGCTCAAATAGCAGTGGTGACTGTACAGTAGGGCAAGAGCCGTCAATAAATTAAAATCCTCTCGTGGCCACACTCTCCTAACTCTCTTGAGCTGGCTGGCTCTTGTGCCAGTCTGAACCATGAAATAAAGAGGCTAAATAAGAAAACAGAAATTTTGCTTATTCTGAGATAACTCCTCGCTCCGCTGCTAATTACAGTTTTCTTACGCTGTTGCAGGGTTGCTTTTAGGGTAAGCAACTTGTGGCTTCATGAGTCAGTTAATATTTGTAAGTGCTCATGGCCAAAACTGGGATTTCAACCGATCTTAAAAAACAGTTTTGCTTTTATTGTCATTTTTGGTTAAAATAATACCAGGAGAAAATAAGTAACAGGACATTTTTGGAAAGCTATGCAGTTTACAGATGTATAAATGCAGTTAACAGATGAAATTCTATATTTATGATTTCTGGAACCCAATACAGTTAATTACATTAAGACATGTCCTGTAACTGCACCGCATATCTCTTGTCAAAATTGGCATGTATGTTAATTACCTAAGGAAAAATATATGCTAGTTTAATAGGACAGTTGCTCCTTGTGATAAAATATAAATTGTATTCCAGACAAGATACACTATGCAAAACAAGCGAAATCTTAAAAACAGAGATCTATTTATAGCCAGGAGGGGGGTGGGGGTCTGGGAACTAAAATATCAAACCAGGCAGTCTGAGAAAATGTTAAGAGGCTGTGAAGTTGTTCACCTCAGGGTTATTGGTTCAAATATTGCTGGGATTAGTCATGTTCACCAGAAGCTGTTACCACCTAATGGCTCTGCAGCAGTCGGCATTAAACAGGCTGCTGGGCTGCGGTGGGGGTGTTTGCAATGGGTGGTGGTGTCCAAAACGCACCCCCACAGCCATCAGCTCTGCTGGCGACCGTGGCAGCGCGTGGTCCTTCCCATCCCGACAACCTTCCCTGTTTTCTCCAGTTCCTGTTCAGGCAACACGAATCCATCTGAGCAAAAGCCTTGGTCCAGCTTGCTCAACTGGCGGTGTTATCATATGCGATCTGGTTTGGTTCCTCCGTCTTTCTTTCAGATATGTATGTGGGAAGAAAATTTTAAAGTGAGAAATACAGATGTGTAGCAGCATATCAAAACACTACCCAGTGGTTTAAGAATAAAAACAAAGACTCTGTTGGTACCTGGAATTGTTTTGGTAAGGAAAAACGTTCAAATGGCCAAACTGAATACTTTCCAAGCTACTTTTACCTCCCAGATGTGTTCTATCATTCATATCCCTCATCCTAATTACCTCAGGCTTAGCACCATGCTAATCTGGCCGTATTGCCCTTGGACCCCTTGCATCCCCATCACCTTTCCCTTCAGCAGTACTCTCCACAGGCAGAGGAAGATGCAAGTCTTAATCACAAAATTGGCATCAAAATACCAATTCTCACATGAGTTTCCAAAGGTTCCTTAACCCCTAGTAGAGACCCGGCCTCCCATCTGACCGACTGCAAAATGCTCTGCACCATCTTAAGCAATTCAACTTCCTGACCCAATGCGATGCTAGAAGAAAGAGGACTGTTGCAAGGGCATCTGTAACCCAGCTAGTGGCCAAAATGCTCTACAAGCTCACCCATAAGCTTCATAATGAGGCATTGCAATCATATGTCTGCATAGCCAGGGGGGAAAAATAAAAACCCTTAAATTAAAGGAGATTTTGGTTTTAGTGGACTATATCTCACATTATACAATATAATCTATTCAGAGTCAGCATACATCTTCAGGGATCTGGTTCAGCTGGAAAAGTAGCCTCCAGAAAAAAAAATTAGAGATGTTTTTGTGGCTGCAGTTTACAACAGAAACAAAAAGAATCATCTTGTGAAAAAATGTTTGGCTAGCAAGTGCGATAAATATCATATACTCCCTGCACGGCTGTGGAAGTCATTGCGTTCAGGCAGAACAGGGCACTAATTTCAACTTAACAAAGGGAAAAGTGTCTGAAAATTCAAGCAGCCTTCCTCCTAGTTTGCTGGTGAAGATGGCCTGCAAAGCAAACAGTTCAGTCAATGAACTTTTCCGTAAACTCATTCCTTTACAGTAGATAAAGATTTAAGACATAGAGATGGAAACAGCACCATGAGAGACAGAGATAACAAAAATGCTCAATTTTTCAAAATGTTTTAGGGATTCACACATCTTCGTCTGGTGCAAACTGGAATCATTCCACTGACTGACCGGTTTGACTAGGAATCCTGTAACAGAACAAGTAAAAGACAAACATAAAGCAAAACAAAACTAGAAATTCTTGGCACTTGGGGATTTGTGTTGGCCAAATGACGAGACTGAATCCCAGAATCTCTGTTTGGAAAGGATATGAAGTCATTGTTCAAATGTGCACATAAACTGGAGCTAGAGGGATAAGATTAAAAAATTTAGAGAGTTCAATCTCATAAAACTATCCATTTTATGGGACTGTTTGTGTCCATTTCTGTGAATTTTTCTGTAGAACAAATGTTTTCCTTCACTTCTGGGTAGACCATGGAGCTGGCATAAAAACTGGCATGCTACTATAAACAAGAGGCTAAAGATCTGCTTAGCAAACATATTGTGGTTTCATTCACAGAGTGGTTATCACAGGAGAAATGGGGTTGGCTGCTGTGACATAGGTGCATGGATCAAGAGTTTATGAATCCATTTGCCATTTTGCCGTTCTTTGAAAGCAACATTTTGAGTGTTAGGAAAGTGGATTTTCTTCTTTTGGGACCATACAGCATCTCTGCTTTTATGGTACTTAAATTAAATTAAGTTAGAGGTCTTAAAGCTAGATGAGATAAATGCAGACTGAAGTGTGCTCCGGTGAAGCATCTTACTGTGCTTTGAAAGGGACATGGTTTGTGTCTCACATTTCTCTGTTTAGAGTGAAAAAACTTAAGCAAATACCAAAATTCAAAGATTTTGCTGATTGTCCAATATTCTGTACAATCAACGAAATACAAAATAAAGTGAAAATCGAAAGAGGTGGCTATGGAAATCTCGTATTGCTTCTCCAGCATTTGCCAAGGTGAGACATGGTAAGCTGCTTAACAGGTGGCATTTGTCGTTTCTGGTGCTGTGGGGGAGGAGCTGGTGAGTGGCAGTGCCATTAATTTTAGTTTAAATCATCCAAAATCACTGTGATGTGTAGGATGCGATACAGACTACCTCTCTCCTTCGTCTCTACTTTCTGAGCGATCTAGTTTAATTTTCTAGAAAGTGGGGTATTAAAGGATGCTGCTCTCTGGGCTTTGTACTCACTGCAGGTCCGCTCTTGTTTGCTTGGCCTTTTGTGCTGATGCAACATCTCTGAATTTGCCTGGCCTCAAACTCTCCTTCCTGCTAGGAAAAATAAAAAAATAACACACAAGTTTCAAAGTGGGTCATGGTGGTGTTCTTAATGCCACATTTCACTCCAACACCAGCAGCACTGTTGGACCTTGTTAAAGCAAATTTACAATTGCCTGCTTCCTTAAAGCATTAAATTCAGCGATTCCTTCTGGCTCATTTCTCATGGTAAGCTTTATGAATGTGTTCAGAAATTTCAAATAGTAAAACAGTCTAATAAAAGAAGTTTGTGTATGTGGAGAAGTCTGTTTGCCTGAATTTGCTGATGAATCACCCTGTTCCCTAAAGCTTACTCCTGCACTGAATTGATTATTAGGTAGCTGAATTTGGGGGGGTAAGGTGGAGGTTAATGCTGATGGATAGCCAATGTTCTTTCCAATCTGGTGTGTTTCTGATACAAAATATTCAATTACATTGGAATATTGTTTTCATGATCTGTAGGATGTAGTCATGGGCAAATCTCAAAAGGCAGAGTGGTTTTGTTGCTTGAACTATGCTCCTTAAAAAAAAAAAAAAAGGAAATCAGATGCTTGTCAAAAGTCTATCTAACTTCTTCACTGTGCCAAATTGGGATGGAAACTCATGAGAACGTCTCTCCTGTGAGACTTCTGGTGCTTCCTGCCTCAGCTCGTGTTGTAAATGTCACAAGTACTTACACAGCTTTTCATGTGGTATTTCAACACCCCTGCTGCCACGCTCGGCCGGGATTCAGCGGCAGAGAGATGCTCAGAAGTGCAAACCACTGAAGAGGATGGAAAGGAACAGAGGGGTTCCTTGTACGGGTTGTTTTATTTATTGTTTAATTTGCATTTTTGCTAGAATACCAGTACATAATCCGGGTTTAAATGCTAAGTGGCAATACTATTGTTTCAATTTCACTTTTTCTACTTTTTCTTTGCCAGAAACCCGGGCACGAAACCCCCTGGACATGGCTGCTCGCGAGGCGCAGCCTGGATGCCTCTGCCCAATGGCAGTCACAGAGCTTGGGGCAAATAGTGAAATGCTACAGATTCATTCACAATGCAGGAAAAGTCGACTTCAGTCCCAACCCTTCATTCCCATGGTTTTTAAGACCACGTGTGGCATTTTGCCTAACCACAGACGGTACCACCGACTGGAAAAGGCGAAGCGATACCTCCCGGCTGCCAGCCATGGAAGAGAAAAGGTCCTGTGCAGCCAGATGAACGGCCAGCGCAATGAAAGGTTAGCAATTTGTCAGGTTAAACAAACCTCTCAGAGTTTCCCATTCGTTATTTGAAGTCTTGTCAAGTTATGGAAAAGCATTTTAATTAACAACTCACGGATTTTAAAATAAAAATCAATAAGGCACACATATTTCTTTAAGTGATGTCCAGAGTTTTCCTCCAAAGTTACAGTCTGACAGATTTCCATTAAGTTTATTGGCTTGAGATGATGTGATTGTGTTTTAATATGAAGAATTAATAAAAGATATATGAACTCATATTTATATAACCCAGTACAAAAGGGTCAGTGCATTTCCCACTCTAATTTTCTTCACAGTTTAGATTTAAATGAATTTGATTCTTCAAGGAAAAGCATCATGATATAAAGACATAACCCCCACACTCTTTGACTCCCACCACCTGCATTCACCAAAAAAACAAAAAAAAAAAAAAAGAGAAAAAAAGAGAAGGAAAAGGAAAAAGTAAAACTAAGACTATCTTAATTTGTATTGGCTTCATTATTCTCTAGATAAAAGGCTACTCAACATAAATGAGGACTCTGAGTTCAAACTTTTAAAGAATTCACATATTTACATCAATTTTTAAAAGGTTTTATAACTAATGAACTCAGATTTCTTTTGGCATGGCATAAAATCCATTTGTACAGTTTTTAATTAAGAATGCAGCCTACGCAATTAAAATTAAGGGTAGAGACTTCATCAGATGTCCTGTGAGAACCCCAGTCGAAAAAATTATGTTAATGTTGTATGTCCTAAAAGCATTCTCTGAATGTTGGAAACATTTTATGAGGAATTATTTCTGCTGTACAATAAGGATTTATTTAAAGTTAAGAATTAGGAGCTTTTAATTTTGGAGTGTTAGGACCTTGTTTACCACTAAATGATTTGGCATTTGCTATGTGCATTCAAATCAGATAAGATCATTTAAAACTGTCTGCATTTTCCTAGAAGTATGTATATGTGTATAAATGTATATGTGTGTATATATATATATATATATAGGCTGAGACATGCGCACAATCTATAATGCAAATAATGCACATGTTGTCAAGGGAATTCCTAATGTGAATTTTAATATTTAAAGTGACAAGAGCCATTATTGGGAATATTAAGACACTTCTTTGTTGAAATGATTAAAATTACATTTGAAATAATGAATGAAATGCACACATAAAAATGTAAATAACTAATTTCAAAGGTTTCCTTAAGTTTGTGGAAAAATGAGGTTTAATGTAATTGAAAGGTGCTAAGTGATTTCTCTACAAAACAGTTTTCTCTTTAGTAAGTGATGCAGCGTGATCAATAATAGGATGGGTTTTCCCATTTCCAAAACTTTCTAGTTCAGCCTGGAAACAACTCCTGTAGTCATGATTGTAATGGGGTTTTTCAGTGTGGGAGATACTCAAGGAAGAATACCGATAGCGAGCCCAAAGCGCGTGCAAGCGAGATGATACTGAGACAAAACAAAAAGACATGTGATACACTGCTATGTAATGCCGGCCACTTCCTTCGCATTGGGTGCAGGGATTTGCTTTCTTCTCTTTTCCTTTTTTCTCTTTTCTTTTCAACATGGCTTAATGCAATAAAAATGTTTTATATTTAGAAGAGTAACAAGGGAGCTGAGGCTTAGCTTTGGAAGGCAAGCCAAATTTCATAAGGATTTTAAAGCGTAGAATAAGAAGGTTTGGCTCACAGGAGAAGTCATTTCCAAGCCAAAGACCTGACATGAAGAAATGTGCAAAGAAGCAAGGGGGAGACAGGTTTTGGGGAGGAAAGAGGCTGTGGTGATGGAAGCGAACCAGGCAGGAAGGAGTGCAGGATGCGATGGCCATGACTCATGCTAGTGAGCTGTTGAACATGCAGGAAAGACTCCAGAGGATGGGCAACGACTCACTAAGTGGTGATCATGTGAAGAGTCTTTTTTAAAAAGAAGTGATTAAGGCTGAAATCCATGGGTTTTAGTACTTGAACTCGACAGTTTTTTTAACATGGAAGTAGGGTAGAATAAGGTGCTTTTCACTCAAGGGCGAAGTCACCAAAATTCAGCTGTGGTTCTCAGGTTGATGTGTTTTGTAGTCTCAGCTCTGCTACTCTTAGACAGTAGAGCTCATAAAAAAGTGGTTTTAATCTTTGGTTTAGCTAGCAGTCATTAGTCAAAAAGAAAAAAAGATGCCCACAACTGAGTTATAGGTGGCTCTTATCTTTAGAGAGGCTAGTCAACAGCTCCCAGCTAAATCATAAATAGCAAAATGCTTACATTGCATCCACCATGGAGGTAATTCTCCTCTAATTTACATCGGGTTTACATCACTTTAACTTTTTCATTTTCAGTGAAGCTGCTTGAGATTTACATGCTTATGAACCAGAGCAGAATCAAGCCCCCAAATAGACGCTTATGGCCAAAGATAACATTCTGGCCACAAACCTCATTTTTGTTCTTTCCTCCACCCACAAGCCAATAAAATTACACAAGACCTGGGCCTGAGAGGCCCCCAGATCCGGGCCAAAAATAAATACAAAAATACAATAAAATTTTAATGTGGGGGCCTCGCGCAATCTTTAACTAGTGCAATATTTAACTGTATGAACAAAAGATGAAACAGCAGCCAAGAAATACATTTCACCTATAATTCCACCGAAGAACATAGGAAGAAAGACCAAAGAAAAGGAGGAAAAAATCATTCCATAATATAATAGTAATACTCAGGAACTTTAAAATACCCATAAAATTACAGTACTAAATTATTAGTGCCCATTTTAGATATTCTTTGAGTTTGTCAGAAGCATTTGATGAAAGGCTGTCAAAAGTTTCAAAATGAGGGGAATAAAGTGAGGCCAAGGAAAAAGAACTATTAAGAATATTAAAAGCAACGTGCCTGATCCACCAGTGCCAGTCCTTGGAAAGCCAAACAAGGCACGTCTCAGCCCCCAGGAGCACCTTGTCCTGATGGCAGCATCACACCACCAGTGGGGAGTTCCTGCAGTGGATTCAGGTTTAATTTCCCACGGGTGCCCCTGCCTCCAGGAGATGGTGGTGTGGGGATTTGTGGGTCAGCCTGGGCTGCCACTCCTCCTATGGCCACACTGATGCAGTGGTTTTGCTGATTCAATGTCCAGAGACAAAAATCCTCTTAGTATCAGTCCAGGAGTTCAAGCATCATGAGTGCCTTAATCCAGCCTGAACAGTCTAACCAACCCAACCAAACCATCAGGGAAGCAATACACCCCAACCAGTCCTGCAATGATGCCTTACTCTGATGGTCTGCACAGTTTGTCCTTAAGGCATTTCCAGCTTGCCCAGATCTGGGTGAAGCTCTGAGAAATTAAGAAAAGTAGTAATGCACTACCAGAAAGCCTGGGGTTGATAAAGAAAATGCAAACTAGGTCTTTTTTCTTTCTAATTAAGACTGTAGGAGTTGCCACCAAACTGGAAGAGTTATTGGCCTTATTGGGGCCAGCCTGGTTTCTCCAGAGGAAGGAGTGGGCAGGTCTGCTGTAATTTGCCTTCAGGAAAATACCCTACAAAACTGTAATAGTCAGAGCTTGTGTCATAAATATATGGAACTTGTTTTACTGTAATGATTTATAATTTATACAGCTGGACGATCTAGTTTGACTCTTCCTAAGATCTTACACTTATTTGGCAAAATAGCAAAGCTTGTGTTTTGTTTCAGTATGATTTTAAGCAGATGCTTAAAACTATATGGAGGTCTTGTTGATGGAAGCACTTTAATTATTCTGGTCTGATAATGAGAATATTAAAAAAATTTTATGTTTATCCACAGCCTTTTAATTTGCAAGCTCAGTTTGGAATTATAACGGAAGATGCTATTATGTATTATAACATACTTTCTATCATGAGTGAGGGTTTTCCTTTTAGAGCTGCGGGACTTGCCATGAGTTTTGTCCCTCTGAGGGTGTTTGGACAGGAAGGGCACTGCACTGAGATTTGTATTTTATATCAAGTTTACCTTTGGCTTGCTGGACCTTTCATTTGCCTGTGCCTCAGTTTCTTCATGTATAAAAGCTGGATAATGGACCCTACACCATCGGAAAAGTGCTGTGAGAGCTGGGATGAACAGTTTGATGTAGCACTGGGTATTTTTATCTCTACTTTAGCCTCAGGTGGATTTTTTTCCCAGGGTTATTAGGCAATTGATAATCCCTCAGATAGAAATAGAGAAATGAAAAAGCAGTAGGCAGATAGGCTTTTTTTCTGGATTGGTTTTCCTATGTTTAGCTTGTAATCTATGTATGGAAGTAAATGTACTGTCAAAAATAGAGAGGATTGGAAAGCAGTGAATGCTAAAGGTGACTACGTGTACTCCTGAAAAAGATATAGTGCAGACCGAGCAGTCAGCAGACTGTACTATCAATTCCCCTCTAAACCATGACCTGGAGAAATCACCTTCGAGTTGACAGGGGCTTAGGCAATATTTCAGAATCTGGTCAAGATTTTACAACACCAGATACTGTTTCATTCTCCGGGCTTTCTTTGACCAAAGAATTTTTAACTAGGGCAAACTGTCAAGTATGCAGCGGTTTTGTAAAGCAGACTGCAAGCCAAAGAAAACTCGACCGAGAACACCACATTTATTGATAAAGGGCCTGCACAGCAATAACGAGATGGACAAACGCTATAAAAAAATGGCTGGTGTGGCTGGGGGGAGATGTGGAAGAGGGTTTGTCAGGGCACAGCTGGGCTGATGCTGCGCAGCTTCCCAGTGAGTATTGTTACTACGGCCATAAAGTCATGCCTTGGCTTCAGAAAGCTGCTGTTGCTTTGGCGTAAAAACGTAAATCAGCACAGATGCAAGTTTGTGCGAAGACTTTTCCCATGCTGGAGCATTTTCGCATTTCCTGCCAAAGCCTGTGTTGCAACCTTTGGCATGCGAGTGTTGTAAGGTTGTTTTCTTTTTATAAAACTTTCTGATAATCAGGAGCCAGAACTCATATTGTAGCAATCTTGTGGCACTTCAAGTTCAGTCATCCAGCAAAAGTTATGTATTTCTTCTACTGGTTAAATGAAATGCCTCCATTTTTCTTAATTGTTTCTGACATTTCACCCATTATTCCCTGAGCCTCCTCAAAGGGACATAAATATCTCGTAATTCTCTTGCAAAAGCAAGTGTGAGCTGCAGAAATATAAACACCGTGGCATTGCTATAAGACAGTCCTCAAAGTAGGGATGGTGGGCTGCAAGGAACGAAGCAATCGAGAGAAATCAAAAAATACATATCTGACACGGTTGGTGTGGCAAGTAGAAGAGTTGGGCTGATTTCTCCTCTTCCAGATATCCAGAACTAAACATCAGGAGCAATTAAAAAATTGTGGTCTTTTGTAAATTACTCCCAGAAGAAATCTTGGAAATCTTTCATTTTAGTCATTTCGGTCCACTGAACCATAAAGCTATTATGAATGAACAAAAATACTAGAGAGAAAATTGAAATACAACAGTAATTAACAATATGAATATATCAAAATAAAACCCAACTGGCAGGATGAGGCCATCAGACGTTTAACACTGAATTGACTAACGGCCAGGTAGGGCACCTTTGATTCCATACTTTTTCACCTAGGAGTGACTGAAGGATGAGCAGTTGCTACTGATACAGGGATGCTTTCATAATTTTTGTCTTTCTCAAAAAACCTATATGCAAGGCATCCATGTTGTTTATCTTAGAATAATAAGTAATAATTCTCATTTTAGGATCTTCTTTTCTGTTACCGTATGCTAAATGTCAACAAAGGATTATAGGAAAAATCATTGAAAATGTGCAGCTATCACAAATAGAGATTTCCCTGTGGGTTCTCTAATACTTTACAGACAAATGTTAAAGATTTATTGCACATGAACATCAAACATGGTTTTACTACAGTTCTCATTTGGATCAAATTGACACATTTTACATTCATTTTAGCCTAATGAGATTCTTTCACTACACATTATATTCCAAGTGACCTCGTACATTAAATTTGTGGCATGGAACAAACCCACTGATACAACAAAGTCCTTTTCCTACCAACTTTTGGACGTTTTAGAAAAGAAAAGAAACAGTTTAGTAAAATCATAAGTCTTGAACATACATTTATTAATTGGTGCTGGAGAAAAAAATAACACAAATACTCTGTAGATTATCACATTTTACCAAATCTTCATTTTCAATGTTCACCCTTTAGGAGTCTTTTGAACTTTGATTACAATCTGAATATTCAACAGTTTGGGTACAATCCAAATTTTAAAATTTATACCTGAGATATTAATGGGTTTCTGCAGAGCTCCCGGAAAAATTTTGCCTCTGGCGTTCAGAATCAGGCCCCAAATGACCAACCGAATCCCAGCTGCTGGAATCTGCCTTCTGATAGCAATTCACTGCAACAACCTTCCCGACAGTTTTACACAATGTAATATTTGCTTTTGCACACGATTAAGTGATGTAAAAAAAAAAAAAAAAAACCAAAAAAAAAACCCAAAACAAAACCCGCAACAAAAAACCCTGTCCTGGAAAGTAATTTTTTTTTTTTTTTGGATTATCAAAGTGATTAGTAATGGGATGTAAGTTTTTAACACTGTGCTGTAATGGTGTACCAGGAAAAGGTAGCAGATGACCTTGAAAGGAGGTGAAAGGAAACTAGAAAATGTTAATTAAAATTATTAGTGCTGTTTGAGGTGCTTATCTTGTTTACTGCTAAGGTGTTGCTCCCTTCTGCATAATTAGGGGTAATTTTACTTACTTTCAAGTCTGTAATTTTAAATATCACAAAGTTTTATCTTCCAACAAGAAGTAATTCATTATTGGTTTGTATGTAACTGCTTGATGTTTTAATCAATATATGCAACTTCCACAAAGTCTGTTAGAATTTGTCAGGAGGTTTTATACATCTTTTATAGTGCAGGATTAGGCATGGTATGTGAAGCTGAAATCCCATTTAGTAATGAAATTTAAACATAATTCTGTGTTTATGATGTGAAGATATATTTTTACTTGATCTGTCCTTTTACATTTCCCTTTATCCATGATTATTGGAGGACAATGATATCTGGAAAACAAACCACAGTGAAGTTAAATCCATTTGAACACAAAGAGTTACTGTCAGTTAATCCTAATAGAAACAATACCGATTTTTTAACTAAACTGCTTAAGAAATGAATATGTCTTGCATGCTTTCAATTTGTTTTAAATCCTAATATGTGGAGCTCTTTGCTGTTGTCTAATATTTGCATAAAATATTTAATCTTGTACTTTAAATTAATGATATTAAAGGTCTAAATGTTTGAAAAATGTTGTTGTCAGAACAATGTAATCTTTTCTCTCCAGACTTCTTCATATAATTGTGGTGCCCTTATCCTAATATACTTGTAACCTTCCTCTTCATTGTCCTGCGCTGAATGTACTCTTCCAGTACTTTCTTAATTTAGAGATTTCTACACTTTATTTTTTTTAATGTTAAGAAGCGGGGTGGGGAAGTTCCTCTGCTCGTTGGGACATGCGGCAGAATGAAATATTCCCCAAAATGGGCTGCGAAATGGAAGGGCACAAGTTAAGGTCTGGACGTCAGTGGGGCTGTGGGGTGCAGGCGTGGGGCAGGGGCAAGGTGGGGGATATGGGTGCCATGGCCCTACTCGCAGCTTGCTCCGCTCATGTGGGTAAGGGGCATTTTTAATTTTGCCTGCTGTAAGAGTTGTGATAAAAATATCGCTGCTCTTTTATCTTCAGCAGAGCAATTAAAGACATGCAAGGTACTTGAAGCCCCATAATTTTTAACCACTGGCATAGTAGGTAGAAAGAAGCATACCATTGCCATGAGGCTTTAATTAAACCATAAAAAAATTGGAAAATGTCTTCAGGAGTACATATTAAAATAGGCAAGTAGCTTCAATTCATTTTCTTAAATTTACTGAATATTGAGCAGGTTGAAAGTTTGCTGGTTTAATACAATGACAACTTAATACAGAAGTTGTATAAGGGAATATACCCTGTTTTCTTCTGCTTGCCCCACATAAGTCAACTACGCCTACTAGGGTGTTATGCTGGAGTGATACAATTAGGTTACTAATTAATTAAACAAGTCAAAGCCAGCGTGTACCCTGTGAAACACAGGAGGGCAGGTGTGTGGGACCATGTCAGTGCCATGGGGCGTGGCCAGGCTGGTGCCCTCCATCGCCTGTCTGGAGCAAGGTGAGGAGCCAACGTGATGAAGACATGATTAACCCTAGAGAAAAAGTTACAAAAAGGAGTTTCAATAAGAAAGAAGCAGATGCCAACGTTGGTGCAAAGCTTACATTTTTGTGGGTGGAAAAAGCTTCATGGTGTTTTTGTCCACTTGTAATTACCTACAAAAAATAAATACAGCCTGTGTTAACTTAACTCATATGCATGGGTTAAATTGTCACTGGAAATACAGCAGGTCTTTAGCACCCCAGGGCAGTGCTGCAGAGCTTCTGCGTGTACTCAGGGGTCTCCCAGCAGCAGTGCATGCACTGACTTCTGCAGCAAAGGAGAAAACCCGCTGTCATTTCTGGGGTGCTGCTTTGGTCTGGAAGGATTAGGAGCACCATGCTGACTCCTGTAGTTCCTCAATAACAGCTTCCTCAGCTCTGCGAGGACGTCTGCCGCTGCTCCAACAGCAGGCATTGCCAGCCAGGCACTGCTCCCCGCTGCCTTTGCAGGAGGAGATGGAGCGATTCGGAGCAGCCGCCTCCAGCGAGAGGAGAGCCAAGGCACTGGCGCTGCCGGGAAGGGTGCCGTGCCAGCGGCTGGGCTGTTATTGGCTCCTCTCTGACTTTGGAAGGGCTGTTGTTTCACTGGTGTCTGCTCAGGAGCAGCAGCAAGAGCACAGCAGCGTCATTGGGGAAAAAAAAAAGTGAATTAATTCAGCTTGGAGAAACAATAGAAGAGGAAGGCAGTAAGGCAAAGAGGCACATGAAGAATCTCAAGAGCAGAAGACAGCAATATTTTCAGGGATTTATGTGGCACTAAAAGGGATGTATTATGGCAAGTAGATGAAAGGACATATTATACTGCCATATTTGATGCATGGCCACATCATCACACTAAACTGAATTTTGAATAAGAATGGAAGAAGATTCCTGTAGTCAGTTGGAACTAGAGGGAGAATTTAAATAGTAGACCTAATAATCTGAGAAGGAGCTGCCTTCCTTAGTGGCATGAGGTGAACATCGGTACTGCTGAGGAGTTCAGCCATGGAAAATTTCATTACACAAGTTGTCAGAATTTCTTTCTTTTTTTTTTTTTTTTTTTTACACTGGATTAGATGGCCACCCAAACCCTAGCTGTGCTTCATTGTGTGGCCATCCCAGCACTGGGTCGCTGCTGACTCAGGAGAAGGTGCAACACGTTTTCTGCAGGACCCTGCTCTTTCTTTGAAGGCCTCCCAGCCAAATGGTGACTGTGGCCAGGCATTTTCTTTGATTGCATTTGGGTTTCCCAAAGAAGGACAAAACCTCCAAGCGCAAGGCCAAACTTCACCAGTTTCACCTGCATTTTCCCCAAATCCATGCCAAACCATGAACTTCGCATGATTAACCGTCTATCGGTCCGGATTCCCTTGCAAGGCTCATGAGTCAGCGTAGAGCTTGAAAGCAACCTGGTCCAAGGCTCACATTTGTAAGAAAGCTCAAAACCTGGGGAATTTGGGGTTGTTTGTTCCGAACAGTTCAAACAGTTCCAGTGACATCTAGTGGGGAGGAAACCCCTGTGAACGGCTCCAGCCTTACGGAAAAATCCCATTATCCTTTATTTTCTTTTAACCCACTGGGCAATAGTTTCCTACTGAAAAAAACTCAGATGTGGTTTGTGTGCCATACACCATGATTGAAAAATAGTTTCATAGTCCACTGAGAATTTCTCCTTTCTGGAAACGTTTCATATATTAAGGACTATTTGGAATTTTCTCTGGGACATTCCACTATATCTAAAATAAACTCATGGAAGAAGGTCACGAAGTCTTAGAAAAAAGAAAAACAACAACCATGAACTCTTGGAAATTTAAATTACTCAGAAAACAACAATAAAGATCTTAGTCCAACAGTTGCAGCCCTATTAAATAGAAATGTAACTAAATATAGTTAAAGTGATGTAAACTTAGCTTGGAAGCAAAACCAGGTCATCTTTCTCTCCCTCCCATCTCCCACTTTCCTCTGCACTTCCTCCCTGTACATCTTCTGCATGTTTTTCTCACTGCACTTGCTTATTAAGTGAAGGGGAAGCTGCAAATGTCGACCGTGCTTGGCTTACTCATATAGCAAAATTTTGCTTCTGTTTTACTCAGGATGAGTAAAAGCCTTTTCAGAAATGCTCTTCTTCTTGATTCCCTTCTATAATTTCTTCCTTTCCTCTTTGAGGTTCTGTACAGAGCCAACCATGCTATTCTTATTTAAGAAGCAGCTCAAGATTTAGGCTGATGAGATACTTCTCCATCCAGCGAATGTCACTTCTGAACAGGTTTCTTGAATGAGGCAGATTTATCCCCAAACTCTAAGTGCATTTGCAGAAGTGTGGCACTGGGCTAATGGGTAAATTATTGACATCAGAGAGGTGGCAATTCAAAGTTCAGCAAGTCAGACGTAAGGTCTCAGTGTTTTGAAAGCAGAAAGATTGTAACCACTGAAGTTTGGAGTAGATTTACGTATGTACATAGTCCTCTTACTTCCTGATTTGGGATCACTGGGCTCAGGACTTATTGCATATTTTCAGAAACAATACCAGAGAAAAAATGCAATATTACTTTTGGATGGTGGTGTGGGTGCTGTTATTATATTGATCTGCCACTGATGGAATCCCAGAAGGTCCAGAAGCATCAAAGTTTTAAAAAGTGCATACTGATTTTGAAGCTTGTCCAGCCAATGTAGGCTGTGTGGGTTTGCAATATTTGTCCGAAAATTTCACAAGAACTTAGTTTCTCCCAAGTCTCCAGTCCTACCCTTGATCCTGGCTGGAGCCTGGACCTACACTCACAAATTCATAATAAAAAAGAATTAAAAACATCATTTAGCCTGGTTGTTTTTAAAAGTTTCAGATTTATTTTGCAATAAATTTTGGATGCAGGCTCTAAGAATCATGTTCCTGTGACAAGGGCAGCTGTGTTTCAGCAAAGAAACTGCAATGAGTCACTGGTTTTCTTTCTCTCTCATTTTTGTTTTCCTTAATCTGAAAAAGAAAATAGTAATCTAGACTGAAAAATATAAGCTTTGCTCCTTGTGGATGGGAAAAGCAGAAAAGTTCTGTTCCCAGGTCTTGCAACAGACGTGATGTGTGAGCAAGACACTTCACTTCAGCTCGCTGCATCTCAGCTCGTCCAGCTAAAAATGTGCCTGAACCGGTCATGGCTGACTGATACCCTGCAAAGCACTTGGTGATGCATGAAAAACTGACTGCTCGGAGGATGTGGAGCCTCCTCCTTATTTTCAGATAACGAAGGCAGCTAAAATTCATCTGAACAGTTTTTCAAACTTTCTTTTTTCCAAACTTTCTCTTTTACTTACCACAGAGACTTTCGACTCCCACCAGAAATGGAAAAAGATGTGCTCTGGAGATGTTCTCCCAACTAAATTGTCTATGGACAACTTTGAAAAATTCTGGATGAACTAATCGCTGCTTCAGCACAGTGCATTAATTCAAAATTAATTCATGCTTGTAAATCACTTTCAGTTACATAGAGAGAAGCAAAAATATTTATGATGTTCCATTTTTAATTCCTTGGAAATTCTTGGAAAATGTATTTTGTCATTCTTCATTCTAAAATCACTGAATTGTTTTTATTTTATTCGTGTTGCTTTTGTGAAACAGCAAAAAAAAAAAAATTCTTCATAGCATTAATTTGGTTTGGTCTAAAAATCAGTTTTTGCCAAAGAAAATGCATTCCTTTTAGCAAAGACATTTCTTGGTCTCCATCGTGCATGCGAAGGCGTTAAGGTCAAAGGGTAAATTTCTCTTAGTTGCAGCCCATTTCCATGGGCTGAATCTTACATGATTAGCAGTGTTTGGCCACTACTGGGAGAGATTGGAGAGAAAGGAAGGTCAGGTGGGTGTCTTGGGAGAAAATCAGAGAGAATTACTATAAAATATGTGCAGTTAACTGAGAAAATCAGCATCTGCTAGCTGTTTGTTTTCTTTCGGGTTTTTTCTGGAATTGGAGGAAATGTTATGAACACATTGTTTTTGGTTTGGTTATAATTCTGAAGGGAGAAAGCGATGAGGATGAAGGTGGGAGCTTGGGGAATGTGAATAGGAGGCGAGCACTGACAACAGAAGCCGTAACAGCAATGCTATTTTCTGTGATGACTTCAACCCTGTGGAAGATAAATTAGGTAAAGAACGAAACAAGCCACCTCTTCAGGTTTCTATCAGCCCCAGTTAGGAAGCTCTTCCATGAAAATCTCCTCCAGTTTCCCAGTGCAAGAAGGAATGCCGGGAATTGCTGCAGCCACCACCATGGCAGCGGAGGCTTCCCCCACCCACGCTTCTCAGGACAGTGGCACCCAGGGTCAGTGTTCATTAGTTTTGTCTCATTTGCAAGATATGGGAGTAGGGGGAGACTTTGGGAGATGTTGCCGTATCTGAAACAAGCCAAACCAACCCAGCTTCAGCCAAGGAGGTGCAGTCAAGCCAGGAGCCTCTCTGGGCAAGTATAAGCCCCCACAAATGTATTGACCAAAGGGCTGCACCATCATGCCCTAAACACTCACACTCTGCAGATGGTGGGTGGTTTATACTGCTGGATCTTATTCTGCAGGAGGTCTTGGTGTTACCACCCTTGTCCCCCAAATCTGTATCTTACTTACTCTTCTTTTGAACCGAGGAGGCTGTGCGCTACGCAGGGGATTTGAGGCGTTGATGGCGGGGCAACAGAAGTCATCCCTCTCTCCAAATCTGACAGTGCTCACAAATCATTAAATAAAGTGTTTTGGGTACTTTGGTTTTGCAAGGGCACTATTCATCCCCCACCTCCTCCTGTGGGAATGCACTTCACTGATGAACAAATCTCCAAACATCTATCACAGCAGTGAATCCTGCCTGCCTGGGTTCTCCTGAGCCCCTGACTTACCACACCTATCTCACTTCTTGAAAAGTCTCTCCCACAGCCCGTTTCAGAGTGATTCATTATAACCGATATGGAATCAGGAATCTCTATCAATAGCACAGGACCTTTGAGGAAGTGGAGAGCATACTCAGAAATGATAACATGCGCGGCTGTCTCACACCAACGGCACAGGGAGCCCAGACAAGTTTACACCTGCTTTGGAGATACTCCATTTCTGATCTGTTGATGTTTAATAGCTGTGAATATTAAGTTAATGTTAGGAAAGTTATGGGTTTTGACATTGCCTTTGGCATTTATCATATCTATTGTCCTTATGGGGATGCTGTGAAGTTCCTACATGAGGCTGATGAGGCAGACCACCATCCAGCCCGGCTGGCTCTAGGATGCAATAAATAAAGCATGGGGGAAGATGCCGCAGTGCTGTACAGTCCTTCCCTCAACTCTGCAGCTGCATCCAGCCCTGCTTTTGCTGCTCTTCAAGTGAGAAACTCCAGTTTCTCTCTTGCAGTAATTTCCACAACCTGTGCTGGGACTTGTCCCTGAGTGCCAGCAGAGAGGAAAAAGATCCCAGTTTGTTGCTGCTGCTACGGTGTCCATTGTGAAGGTATCCTTTTACACCTCCTCACCTCCCTCCTCCAGGCTGGAGAAGCAGTTGCACGGACGGGCATGTTTCCAGGGCTACTCCTCTCCCTGTTCCTGCTGGGGACTGAACAAATCCTCTGGTGGGCTCGGAGCGGTGTCAACCTCCAAGTTGTGCAGCCACAGGAGGCTGTGCCTTGGCTTTACGCACTTAACCGCCCCGAGCGCAGTGTTCAGGCAAAAATGATGTCAAAGAGGTAAAACAAAGAGTATTGTGTTTGGCCTATCTTGCAAAAAATTATGCATTGAGAAAGAATAGCGTGGAAGTAGAGTAAGCACAAAAAACACAGTGAAGTGTCTTGCTGCTTCTCTGAGACAAAGGCAGACAAAATTAATCAGCAATGATTTGTTGTGCCAGAAAATGCATGCTTCTGACTATCTGTGGCAGATTATTGCCAGGGAAATAGTTCCTCAATATCCCAGGCACATTCCTGACCTGTATATTATGAAGTTATTTCTGCTTTATGATTTGTAACCTGTAAAACGCCTGTGATCTTAATAAATGAGAGCTTGTTGCCTCCTGAAATCCACTGTATTTCATCTTTTGCTTTCCTCCTTTGGCAGTGTTGTTATTTAGACTGAGTTAACATTAGTATTCTCTCTGAGCATATACACTTCCATGAATTCGATATCATCGCTGTGAGCTAGCACCCTTAGGACGCTATGACACCATCCATATGACATATGATCATGGGTGAAGCATAGCTGGAGGCTTTATGGAAAACACTGAGGATTTCCCAACCTGTACATTTTTTTTCTTTCCCCCCTAGGAAATGTCGTGGACTTTTTTAATTGCTTAATCGAGACTATGACCCATAGGTAGTTCTTCAAACTTAATAGTAAACCCATAGACAGCAAACTATACGGGCTCTCTTATCAAAAGTCTTCCTATAGTTCAATTCAAACTGCCTAAGGTACAGCTTCTGAAAATAAAGGGCCTTTTCCTCTGACAATGTACAGAAAGTTTTCCACTGTTTACAGGAGCTTCTGGTGGCAGGAGAATAGGGGTGCTACTCTCAGAGGTGACCATCCATCCTGGGTGGAGCCCCTGGAGCCCCCCAAAGCCACCCATGGTCAGCCATATGGGAAAATCAATATTCACAGAAAAACCCAGGGTATAAATCCCTTCCATGCCTCCCAGTGCCTTGGATGCAAACAGTACAAAAGGCTGCAACTTGCCCTTACTCTTATGAATTAAATGACACCAAAAGTAATTTAGAAACCAAACCTTCCACCCCGTGCTCACAGGAGCGAGGCATAAGCCTGTGCGAACACTTTGACCCTTCACGCGATCCAAATTATTGCATCCATTTTCAGCTCACTACATTTTTAATAAAAATGAGAATGCAATTGCATTATTAGGAGTAACGTTCAAAGATAATGTCTGAGCATGGGAGTTATTGTGTTAATGTGCAGCAGTGTGTGTGGGAGAGGTGTGCGGAGGGCAGCGTTTACCCCAAAATCCGTAAAACAACTCCAGCCCCTACAAGCTCTGAAAAAGCCAGACATCTTCTGAAACCGTTTTACGACTGCATATGGAGAAACTGCAGAAAATATAACTGTTTGTGAATAAAATGGAAATTAGTGCTGTTGTGTTCACCTGTAAGTTTTTCTTTAAAGCCAGTGATTGCATTTGAAACCTGCAATTCTCAACAAAAAGAGAAAAGTTCAGTGCTGATTGCTGGATATTTGGACCTCCCAGTGCAAACATTAACTGGCTGAGAGGCACTCTGGAATGTAATGAAGGAAACAATACTGGGAAAGGAGCCAAACGCAGAAACACTGGCGCCTGCAACCTAGGGATTTGCCTCCTAGTAATAGGAGCTGAACAAGGCCCAGCACTTCTGTTAGGCTGGAAATGACATACTGTGATCCTTGACTTAGCCAAAGGGATTTTAAATGGAGGAAAGAGCTGGCAAGACAAAATCTCCTGCACTTTTCACAGTGTTTTCTAAAACAAGCAAAGGAAATCAGGAGAAAAGACTGTAGTCTATTACATTTGATCCAGTTAAGTCAAGAGTGGAAGCTTTTTAACTGCTGTTATTATTTTTTATACTTTCTCATCATGTCACACCACCCAGAAAGCACAGACATAAAGCAGAAACTTGAAACTGCTTTCATTCAAGAAGAAGGGCACCCCAACATTGCGTTATTGACAGGAGGGCTGAAAAAACTGACAGCTGCAGAAATTGTACAGTTGAAGTTCAATTCCCAGGAGCAGGAACAATATACTGATGGTATTAATTCCGTTTGGAATTGTTAAAATAAGAAAAGGTTATGGGCTGAGGAAGGGACCTGATTTTTTTTTTTTTTTTTTTTTGCTTGTAACAAAGGCAAACCTTCCTTCTTCCCTGGTGTCCTTGGACTGTCATCTCCAACCTTTTGAAACTGTATCTGATTATCCATGTGGCAATTAATCATAATTAAGCAGGCTTGAGATTTGGAAAGGTATAAAGAAGGTGGCTATAGATCTGGCTTTTGTCCTGAGTAACCTCTTTTTTTCTTTTTTGGCTGCTGAATCTTGTGTTTGGAGCCATGAGAGGGAGGACTGCAAAACTGAGAAGGGACAAAAAAGAGAGAGAGGCAGAAAAAACCAGCACGCGTGTGTGTGTGTGTCTGTGTGTGTGTGTGTGTGCACGCGTGTCTGTTTTAACATCAGAGCCGTAAGCATCCTGGTTGTTCTTTCTTTCTCTTTTTGGACATTGCAGTCCCTAGAAACTAAGTTCCAGCAAACTTGGAAGCAGTCCCTTTCCAAGAGGAAGCTAGGTAACAAATTACCTTTCTAATGCCAAGTGATTTGGATCCATTCTTACAAACCAGATTTTTTCAATTTATTACAGGAAAACATTCAATCATTATACGCTGGCACTCTGTCTGGGGCACATGGAATACCATTCTACCCACCCCGCCCACATCCAGTTTTTAAAGGCTTAGTAAGCCCAGAATGTCTTCTTATTAAATGTTTTATATATTTATAATTAAAATACTGGGCTGGCATTAGAATCATTTTAACAGATGTAACCTGACACAGGCTTTCTCTGCCCAGGGTCAGGCTGGGAAACAATGGCTTCTTTAACTCCTGCGTTCTGCTCAGGTTTCTGTTTGCACATGGGTCCAATTTGTCCCATTTATGATTAGGTTTAAGTAAGCTGATGTGCTATTTATTTAGGAGAATTGCCATTTCAGACTATTACCATATTCCCCTACAATATACATTACAGTGTGGTCTATGCCTGCACTGTCCATTATTAGGTTATTATAGTCCCGAATATGGTCCCAATTCACCAAAACAACAACAACTAACTTGATTCAGGCATTAAGTGATTTACTGCAGCTCTTTACGTTGGAATTAATGTACATACTGCTCGCAAAAGCCAACGCCCCCCTCCTTGCCCCCAACCCTGAAGGCTTACCAGGGCCATGTGCTGGCATGTGAAAGAGACTTAAATGTCTATGTAATTGATTTAAACATCGGGTATGAACACTGGACAGGGAAACCCAAAGGGGCAGGGTCTGCTATCTTGCAAAATATCAGACCAAGGTGCTGCTCAAGGGTGGCAGAACTGAGCTTACCTGTGGGAGATGCTTGGAAGACCTCACTAGCCAGCCACTCCTTTCCCATCCCACGGAGCCGAGAGCCCGAGTTTACCTCTGTTACTAATAAAACATGCTTGCTTCATCTTTGACACAGCACCGAGGCAAGAGTGGGTGTAATTTATAATGACTGGCCTAAAACATATGGCCATTTCTGCGCACTCCCCCTTCCCTGACACAAAACCCTACCCCTGCCTTAGAAGAAGACGTTTATTTAAACTAAAGCCCTTTTCAGCAGCTCTTCAGCTCCCCCCAGCTGTGGCAGTCCAGCCCGGTCCCCTGCCAAACTGCATGTCGCCTTTCCCCACGCCGTAGGCATCGTCCTGCCGTGTGCCACAAGCCACCGCTGCCGGTGCCGGCTCAGGTGGATGGTCTTCCACGAGGAAGTCTGAAATTCATTGACTGTCAGCCTCAGCAAGTGGCTATTCTTCTGTTCATGGGTAAAACACACGATCAACAGCTGGAATTCACATAATAATAAATTAATAACCACCATGCTGGTGCATTCCAAAAGCTACAATAAAATAGTGGCCGAGCAGAAAACAGCTCTATTGCGTACACCATCTCTCCCTGACACGCGTTCCTCTTCTTTCACTCGCAGTGAAGTCATCGGTCACACTTTCTTCATCTGGGAAACAGCTAGGAGGTTCCCAGTCTCCTCTTGAAAGACTTTATTTCAGAGCTCTGCTAGGCACAAATGCTGTGCCAATGAAGGAAAGATGGTGCTTTCCCACCAACGCCGCCCTGAGTTTACTGTTCATTTCCTGATGGGCATCTATTCAAACAGTGCGCCTTGGCCCAATGTGGTGAAAATTTCTGGTTTTTGGAACTAACAGGTGACCACAATTGCTGCTGTTGGTATCGTGACCCTGAGGAGCAGGTCGGCAAAGACACCGCAGGATCCTGAGCTGGGCAGAGGAGCCTGGGGTGGCTTTCAATGGTGGGGCAGCATGCAGGGGATGGTGCAGTGCCCCATCCCAAAACCAAGGTGTGTTCAGAGGGAAGAAGCTGGCATGGGAAGCAATGCTTAAAAAAGCACAAAAAGAGGGGCAAAATAAGGATGGCTTTCCAGCTGTGGTGCATACTCGGCTCAATAGGCATCAGTAAGGCCAGGGGGCATGCTGAATTATTGCAAGTGGAGAGAAAAAAGTAGAAATACCGCTTGTTCTGAACTTGGAGGAGCTAAAAGAGTTTCTCACGGTGACTACTGAACAAATTCATTTCCAGGCCAAGGCTAAGGCCATGAATGGAGATGAAATCTGAGCTCACTGCTTGTACAGCTCAGAAGAGAGGTAGCAAGGAGTCATAAGATATGCTACCACTGCAGGCAAGGAAAGCCTTAAGATTTCGGACTCGATCCCTGCCCTCTCCACAGGCATCCAACACACACTCGTGACTTCTGTCTGGCTGCAGCATATATTAGAGGACTACTTACTATTTTTGAGCTTGCAAGCCACCCAGTTAGTAAATCACAGAAATACCTGGTTCAATTTACACTTATGTGTTGCGTGATCTGTCCTGAGAGTAACCTCTTGATAAATTAAACTGAGCCCCAAAAGAGGTTAGAAAATGAAGTTAAATGCTTCACCATCTGGGACTCAACCATGGCTAGATTCAATATTTGGAGCGATGGGAAGCTAAAAAGCAATTGTAGTCGTGTATTTACCACTCCTTTTTTTTTTCCACAGAGGTAACAAGATGATAGAAGAACTTCACTTTTTTTTACTTTTTTTTTTTTCTTTTCTTTTTTCTTTTTTTTGAGTAGGGGCTTTAAGCTGAGTCTTACTTAAACATCTCCAGGAAAGCAATGTCGCTAAATACCTTTAAAACTACAAGCTCAGAGACTGTGAGTTTTTCTGCCTTTTGGAGGTGAAGTAGATTTCGCAGTTTGGGATTCCTGTCTGTCTCCTCCAGCGCTGCAGCTATCTATCCACTGAGCTGAGCTCCTACTTGCCTGCAGCCACATTGGTTTAGGACACCTTCCAGGTCGTTTGGAAGTCAGGATTGGAGCCTGCTCCAGACACAGAGCCACATGATGTAGAGCTATGAGAACTTGGGAAAACCTGCTTGGCAAAAAACTCCTTTTTTTTTTTTCCCTTTGGTTTAAAAAAAAAACCAACAACCTGGGCTTTTTTCCCCAAAAAATCCCTAAATTGACCAAGCCTGTGAATCTTGCCTGAGTTTGATTAAAGCCAATAGGGAATTTTAAACTGACGAGGGAAAAACCGGAGTAGCAAGAAAAAACATGATTTTTTTTAATTATGCTGTGGACTTTTTCCTGTAATGGACTCCCCAGCACAGCCCACCCTGCGCCCAGCCACTGGCACGTGCTGCCTTCTGCAGATGGATCACAAGCAGCGCACACAGCCCTGCAGAGCTGGCACGCAGATGCTGGCATCGCGCTTGCCAGCTAGGCTGCATTTGGGGGAGATGGCACGCTGCTTTTGCATGGGGAAAGGTGGGGGGAGCCCTTCGCTGGTGCTAGCAGCCCCCCCAGCCTTCAGCAGAAAAGCTCGTCCCTGTCCCCAAGCCCTTTCCAAGGTGGCAGCAGGCACGCTGCCTCAGGGGATGCTTCGGCTTTATCCTCCTTGTAAATCTGATCTCTTTAATTTGGTTGGGGTAGCAGTCCCTGCCACAGAGGCAGGGCTCAGGTCTTGCCAGCACCGAGGGGATTCGTTATGGGAAAAGCTGAGCACACCCTGGCCCGTGGCTCCCCGCTGGCCGGCGGGTGGAGGATGCTGAGCCCCCCAGGCAATGCAACGGGACTCCCTCTGCAGCTCGGCCATGCAGATTATTCCTGCTCAACATTTTTAAAAGATTGTTATAATGACTGTGACCTCGTGTGTGTGGGTGAGGACCACACCTGAGTTTGAGTCTGGCTTTTCCTACAAGGAGTTCAGCCTGCACTTTGAGTAATCTGAGGAGGTGTTTCTCATCCTGACTTCTCCTGCCTTTTCCTTGCACACATAGAGTGACACTGAGGGTCAAAACTATATATCCTGACTGAAGATGGACAGGAGGAACAGCAGGAAAGCACAGAAGAAAGTCTCGGGGGAGCGGACAACCGAGCTCTGCTTAGAAATGTGCACAGAGCATATACCCTACACCATGACCACTGCATCACTCCTGCCCTGCAGCTTTGGGGACCTCCAATGCAAAGATGAAAGCCAGAAAAGCTATGAAATGCTGTGGGGAGATAGCAGGAGAAATGGCAAGCCGAAGGGTGACTTGTGGGGTTGGGAAACAAATGGAGTCCGACCTCTTGCTCAGAGCAGGTCCGATGAGATCAGAGTGAGTTGGCTGTAGGTGTCTGTAAGTGAAAGAAGTAGAAAGTGTAGGTGCCATTAAATTTCCCCAAGGCTCCTTACATCAGAGTTCTGCTATTAGACCAAACGCAATATTACTCTTGTTCCTACAACAGTCTTAAAAGTGTTGAGGAATCTTGGTCTACCCCCAGATTTGGAGCCAGTGAAGGACTTCAGAAGCATCCTAAGACCACCTGGCAGCATGTGCAACAAGATGCAGAGTGCCACATGTTAGCAGCTCCCCATCTCTTCAGTGCAAGCTCTGCCTGTGTTATGGGACTGTGATTTCAGATTTTGTTTAGCAAACTTGCAGCATCATGGTCCAGAGGCTGCAATAGAGAAGCATGAAATACAGTTAATACTGCTGGAAAAGAGTTTCCCTGAAAATTATGCTGGTGTCCAGCTGCAGAGTATTTGGGTTGTGCATTAGCTTTTGTGTGCTGAACTTTGGCAGTCATTGCACTTTGACCAGTTCCTTAACCAGAGGGAGGGAGAAGCCACCTTTGCTTCCCATCACCCTTTTGTGCAGGAGCTGCAAGCAAGGAGGAAATGAGAAATAGGTCTATAATCCTGAAAATCCTTTTTGCTTTAAATATCTAGATCTTCTGGAGCTACCATCCTCTATGACTATTGCCTGTTTCTGTTCTGGTTATTTTAGTTCAGGGAAAAGAAGATTATGTGGTTTGGTGTCCCTCCCCCCCCCCCCCCCCCCCCCCCAAGTGTTCTTAATAGTTCAGCTTGGTGGGCTAAATATCCAGAATAAGCCTGCCTTTTGGGGATTTTATATTGCCATGCATAATCTATAGCTTTGCGCATACCTGCTGGTTTAAGGTATATGATTGAAGTTCATATCTCACAAGTCAGTTTTTAAGACTATCAATACTGGGTTTTTAGGTTTTGCGAGTTTTATTGGAAAGGATTTCTAGAGGTTGTATAGTCCCACCTCTCACTTGCAGCAGATCCAACTAGATCAGATTGTCTTGTCCAGGATAATTTTGAGTATCTCCGGCACATCTGATTCAGATATCTCTGTAACAGACATATCTCCAAAATATGCAGAGATGAAACGAACCAAACCTCAAGTATAGCCTCCCCCAAGGCATTTACATTCAATTCTCAACAGTTTTGGGGGGTTTTCTTTTGCTTTTCTGAGCAGTGATCTTTCTCAGAGTGGAGCTCAGCTCAGGGCTGGAAATGGTCGCAACAAAACACTGTTTAAAAGTCTGTGGTAGTACAGATCAAACCAAGGAAACCTCATCCTGCCATCTGGAGTCAGACCGAGAGGTGGAACAGCGCCAGGTTTGTGGAGGTGATCAGAAACACCCAGCTACTGCCGGCACGGTGCAGCGGGATGGAGCTGAAAACAACCTGTGACAGAGCATCGCTGGAATACATGAAAATTGGCTCAGGATACAGCTTTGCCTGGAGCTGGGAAGGTGGGCAGTGCCAGTGGGTACAGCAGCCCGGACATTCCCAGGGGGAGGCAACCGAGCCTCTGGCTCTTCCAAGCTACGCTCATTGCTAAATCACAGCACCTTTTTTCTCTCATGCTTTTTTTCATTTGCTTCATGTTTACTCTGGCCCTGAACTGCTTAGCTTTGCTCCAGGCACAAAATCAAGTGGCTTTCCTCTTGTTCTTTTCTTACCTGGCCTCAGATACAGCAATCTGAGTCCTCAAGGAAAATACAATGCACTTCATATTGGCTCCCTCAATACTAAAAATAAACAAATCCTAAAGATCCCCTTCCCACACAGCCAAACTTTACAGGCTAGGAGCAAGCACTCTCCTCCCTGTCTCTAGGCAAGTGGGGAGGTTTTATTTATTTTAGCAGACCGGTCATTAACTATCAGGATTAAAAGGAATGGATGCACTTGGTTAGAGAAAGCTGGGGGTATAAAACTGCAGCTAACAGGTAAGTCCTGTAGGTACTTCTCAAAGTACCTGGTCCACTGCAGAACTGCAAGGAATCATTTTCCAAGGCGACTGCTCTCACTGATCTTTTGGACACACTCAGAAAGGCACTGTTTCATGGCCGTCCTTTAAACAAAGGTGAGCCTTTCCTTTTGTTTCAGTTTGTTCCAGATCAGGACCTTAAACGCAGCCCTTGGAGCTCGGCATTGTTCGTCCCCAGGTTTGCCTCGCACAACCCCGTGGCACCCACGCTGCAGCCAGAGCATGAGCTGGCGGCACAGTGATCTCACTTGGCTCTTGCGTTCGGTAAAACGTGAATTTCCTCTTGGCTCTGCTTTGTGCATTTGGATTTTCTGCAGCCGAGCTCTTCACCCCCAGATCTGGGAGGAATATTCAAGGAGAAAGTGGATGTCAGGAAACGAAGTTCACAAGCGCTGAGGGTTTTCTTTCCTCCGCTGCGAGTGGGGAGGCTGCGGCTGCTGGCGTGGGGTTGGGAGCTGCCCGCTGCTCCTGCAAGCTTCCCCCAGCAAATGTCAGCTCCCCACTCCATCATGCATTTACCTTTATAGCTTCAATGAAACGACAGCTACGAGATGTTGCTTTGCAGGAGGGAATAGTGCAGGTCACATCCTCAGCTAATGCAAAATGGCATAATGAAATGCTGATTGATACCCGCCAGTAGACTGGCTCTCTAGTTAGTTAATGCAAATGCTGGTAAAATCCTTGTTAATCTAAAATTTCAAAGCCTTAGTAGCCCTTGATCCATGGAGGGAAGGTGCATCCACGGCGTGCAGCTACAGGTGCCCTGTGTCCTTCAACGCTGAAGCTTTGAAGAGATTTAGATACTGATGGCAAGTGTGAACACAATTCTTACAAATTAAAATGGAATGAGGAAATTGCTCTCAGAAAACCAAAGGAAGGATATTCGAGCAAAGACTGATTGTGTGGCTATGCGAACCTCAAGCGGGACCTTATATATTTCCAGACTTTCTAAAGTTGGCTGAGTTTCTTTAAAAATGAGTATTTTGAGGCCTCCCGTGAGACTCAGCCTCACCATCCCAAGCCAGGATGCATAGAAAGCTCCCCACTGCCAGGTAAAACGCTACTACTGAAAAAGTGACCGTCTTTGAAGCCTATTCAAATCGCAGTTTAAACATGAATCTGTGCAGTTTCTTTTGAGAATAAACATAAGTCTAGAAAGCAGAACCAGCGCTACTCCACAAGCAACCGTTTCGCCTCGGTGTTCCTTTTTGAATGGGAAATATCAGCACTTTTGTGGTCAAGCTCACTATTTGCTTTGTATGAGGCCAGGGTGTTTTAAGCCAGGGAATGAGCTCTGCTCCTCATTCATGTAATCAAAGGGCTGAGTATTCCTACTGATATTTGATAGATTTCATCTCCATCTTTTAATGCATACATTGAAGTATACTGTGTCTTTAAAAAAAATCTCAGCTTTGACTGTTAATTTAGCTTCCTACATACAATCTCATTTACTGTTATCTATTTTTATTCTCACTGGGGATTAGGTAAGCAACTAGCAGTATTTCCAGCTGTCCTTTTTGTATCACTGTTTGAAAACTGTGTAGACCACAAAGAACATAATTACAAAAACAAATTGCTAGTACAACTGCTCTGTTAATAAGCAGGGACCTGTTGTAAGTTCTGAAACTTAAAAAGACCATTTCAGTCTTCTGTTTTCATTAAACTGTGGTTGCAGAGAGCAGATATAATTGCATTTCTTTTCTTTTTAAAGGCTACAGGTTACCTGAAGTAATTTGTATATTACTTTTTTCTCTGTAAGTCCAAATCAGTTCTCTCAATGGAAAACATTACATACTAGGGGTCATTCCACAAGTGTTTTGCATTAGTGCAAAAATTGCATTCATGTACTAAGATGTTTAAGCACCTACAAAGTTGTCGCCAACCATCTGCACTGCTGGTAGCACTAAATCAGCCGGGTACGTACGCAAAGCCAATGTAATTTATCTGTCAGGCAGTATTTCATTTAAAACATATTCCTGTAAAATATGAAATACTTAGAGGCACCCACTTTCCTATTTGAGTTTGACGTTTTCCATTACTGCACGGGCAAAATTGTCTTTTTAATGGAGCAAGAAAATCTTTGTGCAGCGGGCCTCTAGCATTAGGAAAGGGGTTTCAATTTGCATTATGTTAATAGGCAATTATCAGTGTAGGAAAAATGAGGGATCTTGCATGCGTGTGTGTTTTGGGGGGCTGCTGCCTCTGCTCCGTTCTGAAGCACTGGGGCTGGGATGATGCTGGGCCGAGTGAGACTTTCTTCTGCAACTCCAAAGCAAAGCACCTGCACATGATCCAAAGCCAAATACGTAGAAGCCAAGGTGCTGTTTCACAGCACTATAGAGAAAGGCAGGTGAGCTTTATGAAGCTTGAGTTTAATCTTTGACTCAGATTTATGTGAGGAACCCTTCTAAGTCTGGAAATACCTGGTACTGTGTTTTGCCATTCCGCATGATCTGAGAGACTTACGCGTAGGCTATGGCATCAACATGTGTATTTTTACAGTTCATGATCCAAATTGTTTATGCAGAAAATCTGAGCTGGAGGTGGATGGAGAAATAATCTCATTTTGTCCTATTCTTCACATTCTGCAAGGTACAGTGTTAATAAAACATTTTCAATAAACAAACTAACCAGCTGTAAGTTGCTGCTTTTAATATAAGACACAAAGTCTCTGTATGATTTTTCCAGATTCTGCACCTGATTAATGACATACCACTTTGGCTGAATTTATGTTCGGGGAAAGTGCAGGGTGTACTTCCTTTGCAAACAGAAACAATATGTGCAGGCTCCTTCTCTTACCTGCACCATATGCCCGAGCGAGGAGGAGGAGGAGAAGGAGAAGGAGAAGGAGGAGGAGGAGGAGTGGCAGGGAAACCTCCCAACTGCACCGGGTGCTCGGCCGAGGTGGAGGCAGGGTGGCCAAGATCTGGGGACAGAGGATTTATTTAGATTTATTTATTTAGGTTTTGCCCTCCCACACCCAAACCAAGAGCTGTGGTCTGCAAACTGCTGGCCACTGGGACTGAAACACTCAGATTGGAGCTATTCCACTAAGAGAAGTTAATTCAATGCGAGATGTATAAAAAATACACAAATAATACAAGTAACTGGAGAAATGGAATATCTGTTCATGGCAAAGACAACTAAAGTCATCAAACCCACTGTAATTTTATACATCAAATAATTTCTGATTGTATCAGAAGGCATCGTAAGTTCAGGATCACGTATTTAAAGAAATACGTTGTTACGATCAGGATATTGACAATTTCACAATAATATTCTTAGCAGCGATAAAACAACATTCACCTCTGCTCTGTATCTCATAACCTAATTGTACATAAATTAGCATATACAGTGTATTGAAAGTGAAAACTCAGGCCTTGACACAGTGGTAGAAAATTCACTGTGTGAATATGAAGCCAGGACAAGGACCTAAATTTTAAAAACATTCCAAATGTGTTTTTTTTTAAAAAAAAAAGGAAAAAAAAAGTCTCTGTGTTTAAGAGGCTTGTACACATCAACAACAAAGTTAACTGGAATGAAGAATACCTAACCTTAATATATCTGGTTTTCTTCTAGAAAACCCCAACTCCCATTCCCAACTCTGACCTCCATTTCCAGCTGTGACTAAATATTATGAACTTGCTACTTAATGTCTAGACAGAATGAGTGGAGGAAAACTGCACCAGATCGTGCCATACAGCATCTTGCAAAGCCAGCTGTGGTGGAGATGAAGAAACGTGGTTGGAACTGCTGATGAGAACTGATGGACACAGAATTTGGTCACTGTATTTGGCCGCGACCCAGGGATGTGAACACCAGACCATCCAGAGTCAGAACCAGCATATCGCAGAGATCTCAAAGCAAAATAGCCAGAGGACTACGTCAGATATGAGTGTCTCACACCTAACCATGCCTCTGGTGAAGGACATGTCCAGTCTTTCTTTCCAGGCTAGCATGGAAACAGCAACATGACCTTGATCAAAGGAGACCCTGGCATAAAAACATTTGAGCCCATAAACCTATTGCTCTGATACATCTTATAGATCCCTGGCTCAAAGCCTCTCTCTGCCCCATTTCTCCCACCTGCAGCACAACAGAAAGATTTTCATGGGAAATATTGGCAGCTGGCTGCCAGACGGACTTACTCAGGAGGATATGGTCTACCTGCAATGGGGCAGAAGGTAGAAGACTATCTGCAAAGAGGGAGGTTTCTGGGAAAACTCTGCGGGCTCAAAGCCGGGGTAAAACCAAGTGCTTGCTTACACTGTTGGCCTAACTTTTAAATCAGTTTTTAATTGCCTGAAAAGCCATCCTCATCCCTTTTGATTACATCCTTCTATCACCCTCAGAACCTCAGCATCTGAACATCTTATTAATAAAAGCTATTTTGGAAAATAAAACTCCTTTGGAATATATGAGGATTAACACTATAGGTAGACCATGATGGCTTAAAGGAGATTGTTATGGTCTATTGTGCAAATACATATTTACTAGAGCTTTTGAAATACAGATCATGCAAATATGTATTCAGGGACTTTTAAAAATGCAGATTATTGACCTGACAGATCATAAAGGCTCCTTTGAAACCATTCTGGGTTACAGTATCATGTAAATACTTATTTAGGCAATTTTTAAAGATCTTCGCTAGTACAGTCAGTGAAAATCCTCATGAAAATAAATGTTTTTCTCACCTGACAGCCACAGTGATTTTGAAAGCTAAATACCTCCCTCCCCCACACTTACAAAATCCAACTCCACCCTATCTGGGGATGGCAAAGCTGTATTCGGCGGGGTATAATGTCACCTGTCAGTGAGGTGGTGACCACCCCCAGGCTGCAGAATAAATCCTTGTTTTACAGTCGCCCGGTGAGCCTGTGGCTGGACACACACCTCCTTACCCCAAGCTGCCGGGGAGGACGATGGCCACGGCACCTCCTGGGACAGACCTGGGCAAGCCCAGAGAGTGCCCAGTGCTCCTTGGCACACCTGGGTGTCCCACGCTGGCCACCCACATCGCGGTGATGGGGCAGGGTGGTCCCAGCTCTCAGAGCAGAGGGAGAGCTGGTTTGGGTGACAGCTGGCATCTGAGTTAACTGCATCTGAAACAGAGCTGGGGATGGGGCAGTGGGAAATGCATTGAGACTCCGGTCCTCTCAAAAAGCTGTGTATGGGCTACAGCTCCCATTTTAGGTGTTCAGGTGTTGCCTCTGAGTTAGAAAGATGGCCAGCAGCACATTGGCAAGCTCTTTCAGCTCCCCATGCGTAAGAAATAACCCTTCTGTCCTCAGCAGAAGACAGTGTGCACCATTTCAAGACATCATGATAAGGTGTGATGGCAGCAAAGGATGGGAGCCCATGCTCTCCACCACCTTCCCCATGCTCATGGTTAGGGCAGCGCCTTGAAGCCACCGGTGAAGCACAGGATGAGGTGGGGACACACACTGCATCACTAAACCTGGGTGCTGAGGAGTGGACCGACTGGAAAGCCTATCCAGAAAGCATCACCCGTGGCCAAAGGAGGATAATAATAGGGGATGGTGATTAAATATTTTATAACAAAAAGAGAAAAATGAGTATTCATTCTGTACAGGCCATGTACAACCAGTCAGGTAGGTGTAACAGCACAGGCTGGATTTCAGCTGGTCACTTTGGGGATGAAAGGAGTATTTCTTATTAAGAATTTCCTGAACCAATTGATACTCTCAGTTTTACACAGATCTCTTGTTACTCAATATTGCATCAACAGTATAATGGCATTTGTTAATTTGTGTTCATGTGTACAATTAAGAAAGCAAAAGCAACTTTTTATATACATGGCCCAGTAGTACAGTGGTGGTTATGTTTTGTTATGTGTTATAATAACACAGTCGTCCAAGAATTTGTGCGTGTGTTCAACTGATTGTGCCAGGTGACTGTAATACTCCTGGAGCACAGACACTGCCTTGATGAATAGTGGTGTAAATGCTCCAGCAATTTTGCACATAAATGTGTCAGCTCTGGTCTACATAATGGAGAGAGGTCCTTTCATGGACTGGATAAAAGCGAGTTTATGAATCATGGAAAAACATGCTTCCCATAGAAAAAAGCATGTTATGTGAATTTTCTTCGGAAAGTCCTCAGAAAAAAAAGCCCCACCTGGAATCTGGCCAGAGCATTTTAGTGCTCCTTTGTCATTCTGATGGTTGAAGAGAGCTGTTCATGGTGATTAACAAGGGTGTGTGGGTTTGGAGTTTTTTTTGAGATACAACTACAAACAAAAGGTAGTAAATTCAATTTTCATTACGGTAGAATTACTGTTCTCTTACTACGAGCAGGAATACACATTAACAAAAACTCCTTGTTACTTTCTCTCTGCAGATCTGGCTTCTATTTTCCTCGGCTATAGGAAGGTTTGACTTAACATTCACTATTCAACAAGGCACCATAAAATCTCCCACAAGAAAATTTACTGTAGGTATATAGTAAATCACATAAGGGGTATGTACACTCATTTACAAAACACAGACTCATTCCATTGTACGAGCAACAATTAAGGGGCGCACCTTGCACACGCCCCATTTTTAATGCTATTTGCTGGCATTTGGTCAATTCAAGACAGTAAAAGTATCTCACTGTTATGAACAGAGCCACGCAGGAAAACCAAACTTTGGGCAGAATTTGCACAACTGGTTTTAAATACTAAAATATTTTTGGGAGCTCTGAAATCAATTTCTGGCAATTTTCTGCTCAGGTAATTCACACCGCTGGGAGAGATACATTACTCCTGGTGGCAGAGCTAGGTTAGACTGTGGCCACAGATTCAGCGCCAGCAAGAAACCTGCACAAAGCTCTGCTTCAGAAAGCAGTAGTCAGGTTTTGTTCCTCAGCTAGACCTGTGCTTGTCAGCTCTTCCCACCTGAAAAATAGTTCTACATCCATCGGGAACTTTAAAGCTGTTATAAATGGTTACTCCTCTGAACGTTGCAAACTTTGCAGTGCAAACGGCCGTCTCTGTGTTGCATTTGGCCTAAATAAAAAACCAAATTCTATTTTCCATTTGTGCAAGGATGCTGCAAACCTGAACTGGGGCATCTAGGTTAAATTAGTTGCCATTTCATTTTACATATTATGTGAGGGGCAAGCATCATTCTTGCTAGTTTTGATGGCAAACTCCTACCCTAGTGGGATCTTTCCTGAAAGGATGCATAAGAGGGAGTCAAACACCACCCTGCCCTTTGGGTTTTGATGGACTTCCTATGTTGTACCTTCTGTCCTTCTTTTACTGCTGTGTTAAGGAGACGGAAAGGATTTTGTGTATTGGTGCCTTCAGCTTATACGTTTATAGAGAATAGAATTTTAGAAACCAAACCACAAAAAAGCAGTAAACCCCACCTGCTTTGTCACTTGTTTGCGTGGGAACGGGAAGCAGAGCGAGGGAGAAGCCCCTTTCAGCAGGGATGGACGCTCATGCCCATGTGCCAGAGCAGGGCTGGTACCGTGGGTAGCCTCTGCCCAACCTCACATGCCCGACCTGCTCCTGGGGCTCCAATGTGCGGCACAGAGAGGGGACAAAACACAAACGAGCCGTCCTCAGTCACCATCCGCTGGCTAAACCCACCCCAGCAGCTAGAATTAGAGGATTTGGGGAAAACTGATACTGCTGCAGGGCCATAAACAGAGGAGCGCACCTGAAGTAGCCATGAACCCCCGGGGAGTGCTGGGGGAAGTGAGAAGCTGGTTACTGCAAAGACAAGTGACTGTGAAATCCTGTTTTATTCTTCCTGCAATAAAAGCGTGTTAGTTCTTCAAGGAAGTGTTTGCAGGGCTGTGTCACGTCCCGCGCGCAGGGGCAGGACAGCACGGGTGCCGTGCGGCCCACACCGCTCCTCCCGGGGACAAGCACAGGCCCACGGCCACAAGTAATTTTGCAAAACTGCACTAGTGCTTTCATCAGCCAAGAAGGCTCCTGCTTTGTGCCTCTGCAAGCCGAGGCTGGTTACCACAAGGCTGTGTCTTATATCGATATCCTCAGCCATGCTATATTTTGCACTTGGATACTCAGTCTTGACATAGATAGATGCACAGGAAATACATACCATTCATGTGTGTAAGCAATAAAGATAATTCGGTTAGGTTTTAACTTGTGTGGCTGGGTTGCTCTTTGTTTTTTAATAGACTGGCAGCCGACCTCCATAGGAAGCTGCGTTTGGACAGGGGTGAAATATCATTTTAAGGATGCAGGGTTCTGCAAGGGACTCTTGGGCATCCGTCAGCCTTTCCTGCCTGCCTTTTGATCTTCCTTTCTTTACCTTGTCACTACAAACCGTTTACATTGTGTTGCCTAAATGCTTACCTAAGGAGTGTATATTCAAATTTCATAGTGGGGGGAAAAAACAATCTAACAATGCTATTATGTTGTCTCAGAAAAAAACTGGTTAAATCAACATTCTTCTTTATGGTCTTATTCTCCTCCAGCTGAACGCAGTGATTTCCATCTCATTCAGGTCAAGGGTATAGAATAAAGCCATTACATATGAAATATAAAAAACTCATGGTTTTGAGGCTGAAGGTGTTTTCTTAGAGACAGGACACAGAATTTCATACAATTCTGGCTACCTTCACATTCATCAGTTGATTACTGATACCTTTTAGATTAGTGAGAAGCAGAGAAAAGTCACTGAAAGTGTAACCCAAGGACCAGAAAAATATGAATTCACATTTTTAATTTATATAGCACAGCTTCTGAAAAATTCCTCCTCCCAACCCTCGCCTCAAATGTGTCCGTTTTCCTTACACATCTGATCTCAAATAACCTTGGAGGTTTCACACAATGCAGAGGAACCCTAGAAAATAATAAAGGTATTTTGTGAAATACTGCTTAGTCTCTGGGATAAACCTGGAGCACTGACTTGTATAGCTAGAGGCTTATTTTTAGATCCTCCAGAGAATATGTGTGAAAAAGGAGAGAGAGAGAAAGAAGGAAAGAGAAAGAACAATTTAAATCATCATAACTTCAGAAACCATTTTTTTTTTGTAAGATTATTTAATAAAATGTAGCTGGAAATATATTTACAATCAAAATGGGTTTATTGTTATTTTAAAGCCGTTGCTTAAAAAATAAAAGTGTTTTCTTTGCATTAGCTCCTCCAAGAGGCCAAAACTGTTTAAAAAAAAAAAAAGTTAATGAATGTGCCCATTTTTACTAAATTATTGGAACGACCAGTCTCAAACCAGATGCTTTTCTCCTTGGGGAGAGGGTTGTCTGCTCCTGGATGGGGTTTGAAAGGGAGCCCCAGCCCTGATGCATCGTCTATGGTGGTCCACAGCCCAGCCACGGGGACCTCAACAAAACAGAAGTTCAGGGGCCATCCCTTCCCCTAGGGAAAAGAAAGGAGAAGCAACAAAGTGCCCATCAGGGGCTCCCGCAGGACCTGGCCCCACAGGCATGGCGCACTGCACCTCCATGGCTGGAACCCGGCCAACGGATGGGGCAGAAGGAAAACAAGCTCAGGACACTGGTAAATTGTATATTTTTTTCCTCCCTCCCTCTCTTCCCCTACTATTTTTATTCCTTTCCTTTCCTTTCCTTTCCTTTCCTTTCCTTTCCTTTCCTTTCCTTTCCTTTCCTTTCCTTTCCTTTCCTTTCCTTTCCTTTCCTTTCCTTTCCTTTCCTTTCCTTTCCTTTCCTTTCCTTCCCTTCCCTTCCCTTCCCTCTTTCCTTTCCTTCCCTTTCCTTTTTCTTTTCCTTTTTCCTTTCCTTTTTCTTTTCCTTTTTCCTTTCCTTTTTCTTTTCCGTTTTCCTTTCCTTTTTCTCTTCCGTTTTCCTTTCCTTTTTCCTTTCCTTTCCTCTCTTGCTTTTGCAGAAAGGTGAGGCCTTTGCAGAAGGGCCAGGAGGGACCGGGCTGGATGGGAAAGGAAGTATATTTTACGGCACTTTCATTACTCAACTTGATGAGAGCTAATAAAAATTCTTAATTGAAAATAAGTACCTTAATGACAATATCATAATCAGGAGTTATATTTCCTATTTATTTCAATATAAAATACCTTGCTTTCTGAACGAATCATAGCAAATTATTCAGAACAGTTTTACTTATGGGCTAACACATTAGGAAGATAGTAAATACAGTTTTAAGTAGCATCACCTGCGGTAGGTTTTTCACTGCAACTTTCCTTTCTGTCGCTAAAAACAATATCAGATAGTCTCCTAATTGTTATTGAAACATATACGGTCGCTTTCCCATATCTTTATTTGGCTTTTCAGCTGTGGAGTCAGCATTTAATCCAACCATTTGTGACATGGTTAACACCCACAATCATTTCCTGTTATGCCTCACACTGACTATAGTGGGCTGCTGTATATTTTCCAACGCCCACTCTGCTGTCTTTACAATCAGATTATGCCATTAGACATAGACAATGAATCACTGTAATTGTTCTAATATGGCCAAACTGCCAGCAAGCATTAACCCTTTCTCGGGACTTTGTAGTTAATTCTGTATGGACCTGTGGTTACAAGGTGCTAAGAGACTTTGGGGTTTTTATAACATGGAAAGGTTCAACTTAGTTAATAAAATAACATTTGAAGTGCTTGGTTTGGTTTCTGTAGCATGACTGAGGCGTCTAACCAAAGACAAACAGAAACAATAAAGATAAAAAATGCGAATCAGTGTTTTTAGTCATAAAAATTCCTAGAATTTTGTAGAAAACAGCTTTAAGAAGAGAGAACAGTGTTTACTTATTCTGGATTGGACCAAAAGATTATTTTGTGCATCTTCAAGAGATCTCTTTAAAACGTAACGAAGGCATAAAGCCAAGCATATGGTCTATGTATCCCGCCCTAGCTACAGCGCTAATAAATGACTCTTTACACATATATTCATATTGACATACTACAAAAATACTTCAAGGATACATCATCTTCCCAACGCCCTTTTGTTGAAATGCTTGCAGTAAATCGGCTACTGATCAAAGCAATGCTACCCTTTGCAGTGAGTTGAGGACTAATTGGAAATCAAAAGTCTATTAGCACTGGAAATGCCATTTCTGCAGTGGTCTGGAGATTTTTGCAAATAATTTGTTTAGACCCCAAACTAACCACCATTAAATGAATGAAAGTCTCTATACAGACACCTTTTGACATTAATTTAGGCTGGTAATGTATCAGATTAGGGATTAATATGAAATTCTGACTTGGGTAATTAAAATCTTATTACTTAAGTGGATATTCTCGGTTTAATATAGATACAGGGAATCAACTTGCCCTGCTCTACCCTTAGTCAGTTTTAAGGAGTAAACCTAAAGCAGGATGAACGGGACAAGACCAGGCACTGCGGATGCTGTGCCCATCTCCCCTCCAGATTTCACAGCAGTCGAGGATACACAGTCACCTTTAAATTGTTCCCTTCATCTACTCATTTCTTCATATACCATGGCAAAAGTAGTTTCTTGAACCAAGTATGCTAGGTGTAAGAAAATCCAGGAGACAATAGGAGGAAAAAAGCACATTGGGTTTGGGTTTTGTTTTTTTTTTTTTTTTTTTTTTTTCGGGTTGACAACTCTGTAAGATTCCTGGGGGGAAAACAAACAAACAACTCAAAACAACTAAGAGACAAAACGTATTCATTAAATATAAGGAAAACAATCCCTGTCCCCAAAATAGGGAGAATATAGGCAAAAACATAACAAAGAAAACATGAAATTCCAGTGCCATCTATGGGAAATATCTATATGCATATAATTAGGGGAGGCACTCATGCAGAAAACTGACTTATTTTAAAGCCAAGAGAAGTCTTGGAAAGAGTGATGTAGTAGTGAAAGCTTTAAGCATTGAATTCAGGTAAAAATGCAGAAGACATTCAATACAAATATTTTGATAGCTCAGGGCTCAGTAGGGGTTGGAGGAGCTCACTTGTGTTAGCAGGGCATCAGCTGGTGCCAAGACCCAATGGAGCTGGTGGCAAACCCTGGTTTTGGTATGTGGCAGAGCATATGCTGTTGAACCACACAGTCCAGTTTTGGACCAAAGCTCGTTTGCTGAGGGGCAGCCCGCCTCCACAGCTGGGTTTTGATGGTTGGCACTTGCACTCGTTATAGATTGAATCTCCAGCAAAGCCAAGATCCCAGTCTACTGCCATTAAGTTCCCGCCACGAGAGACATGGAAAGGGATCCAAACGGTGTGCTTCTGCACAGGACCTTCAGGCTCTCAAATTCTGTATATTTTAATGAGAATATGTATGAGCAAGATATGACTAAGGGCTGGGGAATCCAGCCTGCTATATGTAATGTGCTTTAGGACCTTTTGGGATGAAGCTGCTTTATAAATGCCAGATACAGCACCATTACTTTCACTTCAGTTTTTATAACTTTGGCAAAAACGTTCTTGTCAGGATGAAACTTGGCCTGCTTCTCCTGGGCTTGGGAGGGAACCTTTTTTTCCAAATCTGAGGAATCTGGTTTGGCTGAATTTCAGTTCATTTAATGCAAAAAAGTTGAAAACATTTGACGCTAAGACCTTTTTCTGAACTCAGCTCAAGACAGCTTTTTCTTTAAATACCAAATTTGGCAAGCTCTTGCTAGGCTCTTTTTTGGAAGATTTTCCAAAAGAAAAAAAAAACCCATTCTCCTTCATTTCTTGGTAACATATGTCCCACTTGCCATTGTTAATCTAGTTTCTTAAATAATTCACTACTGTTGGTACATAAGGTATTTTTATGCTTCAGACTGAACAACATATATTTCAATATGCTTAAACCATATTTGAAAATCAGTTTGCAAACAGGACACCATATCATCCAGTGTTATATCTAATCACAGAGTGCACTGCCATTTCACTTGATCCAAAGACTGTTGAAGTTAATGTTAAGACTCTTTTCAACTACATTCAGCCGATAGCACATGTGAAATGGAGCAAAGTTTTTTGAAAAACGGAAGAGGTCCTAAATTTACTGGATTTTTGAACTCATTGTTGCAGGAAATACTATTTGGAAAGAAGAAAGAATTTTAAACAACATTATACACACCCATATACATATATGAACACATATACATGTGTGTGTATGTATATACACACACCCATATACATATATGAAAAAATAACCAGAAGCACCTTTGGAAGGCAATAAACTATCTACAGATAGATAGATAGACAGACAGATAGATAGGTAGATGGACAGACAGACATTGAACGTGTGGGGAGAGAACCTCTATTCACAGTAAGAGAACCACTATTCACAGTACACTCAGCACAGCTCACCAGATCATTTTGAGAAGGACTCATAGCAAACATGACATTGTGCACATTTTTGCCATGCTGCAGTGCAGCATGAACAGCAAAAATGAGTGACGTTAAAGTCGCTGCTCTAAAGACCAGTTCACCCATTGTGAGGCTTTGGCAGTGCCTGTGGGAGGATGCTGGGAAGGCAGCCCAGAGCCACCAGCCAGGAGCAGGGCAGGGGAAGATGCACAGGGATGAAACAAAACAGAGACCAGAAGGGAGGATGAAGGAATTCAGTGGACAAAATCCCCAAAAGTGGTACACTAGGAAGAGAATTGGATTTTTGGGCTTTCTGGTACCGAAACTAAATATACTTCTGGCATTTCTAACTGGCTCTCACATGGGCTTGGATATCACAATTTCCTTATTGAGATAGAAAAGCTGGTTCAGGAAAATGGGATATATGTATTTTTATTTCTTTTTGCCTCCTTGGTTTTGTTTTAAAGATATAGACTGACTGTGTAAGAATCACCTTGGTAAAGTCGTGAATGATTTATGACACAAACAGTCCCAGACAAGGGCAAGGAGTGAAGATGGGAAGTGCCGTTCTGGTTTCTGTACTACACAGCTCAGCCAGAAAAGTCCATTAAGTTTCTCAAAAAGAACAAAATCTGCTCAACACTCTGGCGTTTTAGCTCCTTTTACTGGAGTCCTCAGCAACAGGACCCTTTTCTCGAAGTGTTAGACAATGTCTGTCCTTTCCTTCTCTTGGTTCACCCACTGATGAGTCACATCCTCACCTAAAGCAACCTGATGTTTTTCAAAGTCTCTAGTGATTTTAAACACAGAAAACAGTAAGTTCCTTGCATCCTATCTTTAGTTAGTTCTCAGTCGTTCTGAAGAAGCTGCTAAACATTGTGGTTTTGCTGCTATTACTAATGCAGGACATGAACAAGCACAGAAAGAGGTCCAGCGGCCAGAAAAGATCACTTGGTAGAACTGATCATTCTGGAGGACTTTCACATCTCCCCAGCATTTTAAACACACACAATAATGGTAAAACATTTCACTGTCACAAATACGTGTACATGTGGGTACACATGGTACAGCTGCAGAAATATTCCTGATTTTAGTACAATGGTTCAGAGCTAGCACAGAAAGCGTGGGTGTCTCCATTTCTCCATGGTGCAATTGGCCTTGGCTGCTTCTTATTCAACAGCTATGGTCAGCAATCACCACAGCATGGACCTTGCTGCCAAGCGTGAGCTTCTGCCCGCTCCTTCCAAGGGGACTTGAAGGACCATGTTTTGCAGAAGCATTAAAATCCCACAAAGAATCAAAGGGGACATTAGACACTTAGTTCCCACGCACACAGACCTCCAACCAAATCCTCTCCTCGTGGGGACTCTCCTGACTTTGCTGACGGCTCGCAGTAGTACCAGCATTCACTTTTATAGCATGTTTCTTGAGCAAATGCACATGGCTGATGGCTGAGAAGCTTTGGAGTGATCCTGCCTTGGGTCACAGCAATGTCACTGCAGTAGGTCAGCCTTGGGAGTGACTTCATTGGCATGGGGACTCATGGCACCCCATCCAGGAGCCTATGGATGAAGGGGTGCTCTGGTCCACAGCGTATGTTGGCTGACAGGTCCCTGGCAGGTCATCCCACATGTTTTGGAGATGGACCTGAGAATTTAAGGTCAGTGTTCAGAGAGAAGAGCAGATGAACATACTAAAATGCTCAACTTCAACTAATCTTCAGGTTTTGAAATTTTAAATTAATCTACTGCAGTGCTAATAAAACAAAGTAACAATCAAAATGGCTCAGCACAGGCAGAAAAGGTATCTACACTTGGCTGTTTAGAGTACACAGCCCACTCAACGGGATGAGTGCAGGGGAAAGAAAACACATGGCTGAGGTATGATGACAGCTGAGGTGGAACAGGACAAGGCAAGCAGCCAGGGCACGGCCAGTGGTGCACAATCCCTCCATACACCAAAATGATCATTCCCTTCTGCTGGTACCGCTTCCTAACACTGCTGACCATACCTGATAGTACGGGCAGGAGAAAGGGAAGCTTGTACTGGCTGATCAGTAAGATCCATTTTCAGATGGCGAGGAGAGCTACGTGAAAGGGCCAGTGTGTAGAGAAAGAGCAGTCGCATTTTGCCTTTGTGAAAATAAAAAAAAATCAGATTGTACATTAACCACTTCACAGCAAGGGAAGAAACATGCAAGAGTTAAAATTAAAGAGAAATGAAACAAAGGAAAGCTTTCAAACATTGAATAAAAGGCTCCTTATAGTCTATCTGCCTGTGTTTCCTGATGTGTGCATGCATTGCATCTTTAGGGAAAGGAGAGTTATTTTCTTAGATTCCTGTAAAAACTTCTATTTCATAATTAATAAAATAAAATGAAAAGGTCAGTCAGCATCATCATGAGAAACAAGACATGCCTGTGATTTTCAAATCTGCTGAGTTTAACTATCTTTTCTAGTGTATAGCTGGTATTAAGGGAATATTTTTTTACCTTTTATTCAGAGTTGAGTTGCAGAGGTCACGGTAAACTGAAGCTAGGGCTATTCAAAGTTATGTTCATGCTTATAAACTATCTTGACTGCTATAGGCTCTGATATTTTCTTTAGAGACAAAACATACCCTCACACTCACTCTTCAGTATGTAGTTGAGCGATCTCAGGAGTCTGAGCTTTGTTTTTCTTTTAATTTTATTTGAAACTCTTCCAAATCCTGGAAGGGTTTCAAATCAGAGAGGGATCTTACCCAAGGACTCATTTTTAAAGCAAAGTTGCATAATGCAACGTTCTCTTTTCTGGACTTTGTGTAAATGTTAGCCTTGCCAACCATCAATCCAGTAGAGCACGTTTTCGCCACTGTCTCTGCAGTGGGTTTCCAGTAAGGACCTTCACAGGCAGCTGACTATCCCACGGCCCCAAAACCAGGTCTGTACTTCTGCTTCACAACCACACCGTTCTCACCAGGAACGCCCAGTTAGTCCAGAAGTAACAACACTTTGATGCCCTCCGCTAGCATCTTACAGAAACTACTTTGTTAAGGCAAAATAATGGGGAAAGAAGAAGCAAGGAGGACAGCTCATGCACTACAGCAGCAATGGTGATACTCCCCAGATATTTTGACAATGCAGTTGACTGATATTTTTGCTCCATCTAATGATGTTGATTACACTATTAGATTCTATATTACATGATCTAACTTGATGAGTGAAACTTAAAATTTATGCTTTTTTAAGTCTGGTGTATATTATATTCTACTGGATAGTATGTTATAACTTATAACATCCTCCTAGACAGAATATTACAACCTAAAGGAGGTCTAAAACCTGGGGTTTTTTTTTAGACAAGGCTGGTTATGAGTCTCTTACATACTCATGTCCCATTCTCTGAGCATCCACAGGACTTGTATCCCAATACTCTTCCCTTGTCCCCTGCTTGCTAACCCCTGGAGCTGACACGTGATGCCCTGCCAGTCCCTCATCTCCAGCGGGACGCCTCAATGTCATGCCCGAGTAACAACCACTGAATTTTCTGGTGAGCCATGTGCTGGGCTTGGCTTGCCACCGCAGTGACAGGGATGGACAAATGGAGCTGTAAAACAGATCCTCTAACAGGATCTCCAGGCTCTGCTTACAAATGCTCTGGACCGCAACACAACACTGCTCTGTTTTTCCTGCAGCACTCTCATCCCATTTTACAATACTTTACAAACTTTTTGTTGGCAGAGAGGGAAAGAAACAAAATGATTTAATACTGTCAAACTAGAATACTGTCATCGGATGAGTGATGGGAAGGGAGGAGGTCAATAGCAAAGATACAATAGCTGCACTACTGAAATACTTTGGGTTATTCCTGTATGTTACAGTGTTGTTTTGCAAGGGGGAAGTGGGGGCAATGTGTGTAAGAAGACTATTGAAAAGGAAAAAAAAAAAAAAAAACATCAGGAAAAGATCAATGCTTGACTGAGCTATTTTATTAAATTCCCCCTGGATTTAGTCTGAGACTTAAGGCATGATATGATCAGAGCAGATTGCCTTGGGTTATTCCACTCTGAAGTTGTCCATATATCTGACATTGGTCATGACATATTTAATTTGAACTGGAAGTTCAGATTTAATGGTTGAATTCAAGTGGAATGGGAAGCACATAACCAAGCCAGGACTTACTGTCCATGACTATTGCTGCTAACCTCTCTCGCAGGGTATTATTAGTGCATGTAGGACCTGGGAAGAGCCCTGTACTCTCAGAACAACCTTGGATATAGGGTGAGAATCCCATTAGTGAGTAGTAGGACCCAAAGTGGTTTCCAAAGGTGAGGTTACCCTACCGAAACCTATATGTGATGCAGTTTGCAGGAATGAGGTGAACGTTTGGTTTCCACAAAGCCAACAGGAATTTTACTGCTGACTGTAATAGAGGCAGCTTGCATCCTTGATGTAAAATCCCCAGGAAAAACAAAACAGAACAGAACAAAACAAAAGAGAGTGAATACTTACAGGCTGTGTAGTTTAACTGCCCTCTCATTCCCACTGAAATTTTATTTGGATATTAGTAAATCATTTTGTCCATTGCTTACTGTACCAAACAGCTGTTATGAAAGAGTCTACCCTGACAGGTTGGCTTTAAGAGTATTTTGAAAATTGTGCTGGACAGGATTTAGCATGTAAACACTATCATCTACTGAAAAATGAGAATCGAGTTCTTTTGAACATGTTACTCCATGTCAGAATAGTATCAGTAAAATAGAACTGAAAAGACAGATGCATTAACTAACAGTACAATTAATAGCAGACTTGTTAGTAGTAGCATGTGTGACTATTTCTAGACCTACTTTCTATTACCACACTTTTTCCAATCCCAGTTATGCTCAGCCTAATAGGCACTATTAACTTCTTGCATTGACCTTTCTACAATGGGAAAAGTCAGCAGAGTCAAATCTTTTTCAATGCCTGTAAGAAGCCCACCGACTCCTGCACTTATCTGGATTCAGCGGGTTTTGACCTCTCCATGAAATCATTATGGAAACAAATCCATGCGCATTCCGTCCCCAGTCAGCAATGAACAGAACAAAGAACATAGATAAAGAAGTGAACGAACATTCAGAATACACCCTCACTCATTGTCTGGAGGAGGTAAATCAAAATGGCTCTAACGATGCTGCATGATTCCTGCATTGGTTTCACAGTGTCAGGTCTTCTGAGTTGTTGGGGGTTTTTTAATTTGGTGGCCATAAGAAAAAACAAATACTTTAGGTGACATCCAACTGCAGAGTGGGGTACTGATTTCTCTACTTGAGTTGTTGGCAGTTCATATACTGTCACCTGTATTGCGTGATTCAAGGTGAGATACATGGGTCTGAAGAGAAGGGAACGCATCCCTCCCTAGCTGTCCAGCCACAGGCAGGGATGTGGACAGAAGGGAAGTGTCCTGGTGAAGAAAAATCACATGTGAAGGTTTCATGCTTTCACTGCAGATTCCTTTGGCATCCTCTCCGCCTTCCCACTGCTGTCTCCAAGCCCTCTATTGGGCTAAAACGATGTCCCCACATCACTAGTTGTGCCCTGAGCAGAACACGGGTCGGCTCCCACCTCCTGCAAACATGGATCTGCTTAGCCCAAAGGCTGCTCAGGAGCCATGGTCTGCATGGTGCTGAGCTCCTTGAGCCGTTTCTCATGGCTGACCCTTCACTGCCCACCATGGGGATGATACGGGGGGCACGAGGCTGGCAGCCCCCACGCCTGCAGCACCACACACCGCTGACAGCCCCTCCAGGCATCTCCCTCCAGTGTTACTTAGAGTTTTGGACAGCATCATTAATCTCAGAGGCACTTATGGAGATATATCGGTATCCACCTGATCATTGAGGTCGTTTTCTCCTCCCACATGATTCATTGGGAGGGAATTAGGGTAAAATGTAAAAAGTATGCTGATGTAATAGTGCATTTTTCAGGAGCTCATTCATTGTCTTCACCTTGAGCTTTCTGATGGGCTAAAGTTGCAAAGAAAACAATAAGAAATCTTCCTTTAAAATCGTGCTAAGGAAAAAAAAAAGAAGAATGCCTTTATAGCATACCTCAGCTCTGACTTATCAAACGCAAGGTGTTTGTTAGATGCAACAGGTCCCTTCCTACGAAGCAGTGTTCCTACATTCCTCACACCCCCTGTACGCTTTGAAATCAGTGTTCAAAGTGGACTTTCTGAATTCATGAAAACCCACAGGTCTATAATACATCCCTAATGGAAGTCAAACATGACACCCTAGAGATGAAACACAGTGGCCTTACCCTCTGTTCACAGTAGGTGTCTGTGTATAATAAATATTTTATTTTACTACAAAAACAAATAACTAAACATACCCCCTGTGTTTGTTCTGAACTCTACAGTAGCTTTTGTGAGTTTACTATATTTCAAAGCTGAGATAGGAAACCACAAAGTCACATCAGTTATACTGCATGTGTGCACAAGGCGAGCCAGAACTGCTTCCAGTCCCACCAAGCTGCTGGGACCTGGGTAGCTGTGGCCCTCTGGGATAGGACCTATGAGGAGCCCAGCTTCAGGCTGGAAAGCCCACCAGGCATGGCCCCAGATTACAAACAGTACATTAAAACAAAACCAAACCTGTTGGTTTTGCTACTTTTAGTGTTAGCTGATGGTCCTGCAGGACCTCAGTTAAACTGGCGTGGGTGCTCCATTCTGCTGCAGAGTCTGGGGTACCTTCATTCAAGGTGGGACACCCAAAATACACGGGTGAGCTGACATCAAAGGGGAAGCACAGAGTCTCCTCTGAGCTATTTCATATATGGCCATGCTTTTGCTTGTACCTACAACTATTGCACTTCTCCACTATTGCCTCATTTCTTAGGATATTTGCTCTGAAAGAGGTAAATGCAAGCTGAAATAATCCCCCCCCCTCCCCCCGCCTTTTTTTCCCCCCATCTTCAGAAGTTCTTCAGCTGTGGGCTTACAATTATGGAGAACCTCATTAGCTTCAGAAAACTGTGGGAGGAGAAGACTGCTAGAAAGGAGAGAGCCATGGCGTGCAGTAGGGCTCCATGGCGAGGGCTGTGTCCCTCACCACAGACCAGGCAGCAGCACCAAAGCAGGCAGCAGGATCTCCCCAGCTTAGCCTTGTTAGATACATGCAGTACAAATCATGCTTGCTGCAAGAATATAGCTAAAATTCTCCTTCCCAAGGTGTTCACGCTGCTCCTCTGGCTCATAGGATGCAGTCTTATCTGTTCGCTGCTTCTGGGCACACACAACGGCTGCACACACGGGCAGGGCACCCTCCTGGTGCAGCCCTAGCTCAGATGCTGTCCCTTCAGCTGAACCTGGAGGATGCTTCAGCTGTAGTGCTGCAATTTCTCCGGTCTCGCAGCACCACAGACACTCAGGCACTTTTCCATCAAGTGCCTTATGCCTGCTAATAAGAGAAATGCGATGCTTCTATTGAATGTGGATTAGGTTATGAGACATCACTCTTATTTCAAGGGCAGTGTCAAACCACCCAACTTTTAAATACGTATATATATAAAAGAAACAGAGAAAAGCTATCGCAAATGTGCAGTTCCTGATGAATCACCGAGTTCTGACAGCTTTACACAGATATAACTGCACCCAGCCAATTTCTCAGCTGGTGTAAACTGGCATCCATCCATGGACTGCAATGAAGACAGGCCAATTTACACCAGCCAGCTGACCCATTTTTATTGATTTTAAATAATTTACATCAGGCTTAAGACGGAGTAACACATTGTTGAATCAGGCCCACGACGTATGTGCCCTAACCTTACATTATCAGGGAATTCAAAATTAGAATTTCTTGGTCTATCGTTATTTCATGCTTTTACATCTATCAGAAGTGAGCTTTTCTAAGTGCTGCACTATGAGGGTGTCATTATCTAGACACAATAATAAGAGATTCAGGCACTGTAAAAAACCTTAAACCTTGACTTGCGGATTTATGCAAGACATTTAATGTTATTTTAACACAGTATTTGGTATGTACTTTTATATGTTTCAGTGGCTTACATCGTCATTCTTACTGTACTAAAACTTACACGTCCTTTTCCTTAAATAATATCCTTCTGTAAATTTTTTGTAAGCTTTAGGTTTATTTCGTGATGCATAAACTTTGACAATATATTAAAATCTTGGAGGAATTTAATATCAGTAGAAGATTATCTTAAAAAATAATTTCTCTGTGTTATAGAGACTTAGACGTATCTAGCATGTTAAAAGGTTTAATAGCTGTTTGTAAATTTTACTGCAGCTGCCAATAACTTCATAATATATTGAGCCAGTTAATAGGTCAATGGAAAATATTTATAACTTGCTATAAACTGTTTACCCAAGAATAAACTTAATTTCTAGTGATAATGAAACATAAAAGTCAATGAATATTAATTTTAATATTTTATCCTAATTTAAACACAGTTTTACCATTTGCTGTAAACACTGTTTGAACAGGAGTAAAGGTACTGCTTTTTCTAACTCTGGGCAAAAATCTCTAGAAACATCATCAGTAACGGGAGTTTACATCGTCCTCAACGAAGAAAGCAGGAACACCTCCAATGCAGAAACGCCACGTACATAAGAAAGCATGCTTGAAAGATTTTTCTCCATTTCAATAAAGTAATTTTAGATAACATCTCCTCCTCCACATATCTTTTGCAACACAGACTTTTGACATTTGAAATTTTTTCACACCTAAATCGCATGTTTTATTTCAGTCTAAGCCTAAGCGTGCCTGATCCTGTGGTGCATTGCATCCACCCACCATCACCACGTGCTGCAATCATGTTTGACTTGACTGCAAGCCAACGTCCGAATGGCTGATGTCAACAAGGGATCTGTCCCCCTGGGTACATAAGGTCTGACCATGCCTTTGAGAGTCAGGGACAAAATTAATTCATATTAACACTACAGATGTGGGACCTCTGTTCAAAAATATCAGGATACACAGATTCTTATAGGCCTCCAAACTTGCAGATTAGGAAACACCCTTATTCCCATTATGCCACCTTCCAGGCTCCCCACTTGCATCATGCCGTAGCTTATTTTAGCTGGATTGCAGAGACCAATGGTCAGCTATGACCAGGATTCAGCGATACTGGATCAGGTCGTGTTCCTGCTCATTCCCTAGCAGTCTGAGCTGGTGACTCAGCTCAGCTCAGCTCTAAACGTCCTCTTGCACCTCCATCGCATGGTCACAGTCATGAGCCTTTATACAAGTAAGAGCTGGCAGGGCTCTTGCCATGGTTTTCGTATTACAAAGTCGACAAACTGCACCCAATTAATTTTTTATATTTAATATTAGCCTGTATTAATCTAGTATTTTATTAATAGAATTTTTAAATATTTAATGCCAAATTTTTATATGTAATACAAAGACTTATTAATCTACTAAATTTTATTAATAGAATTTTTGTAACTTTTTTCTCCTCCAGATCAATTATGTAATTTTAAAAATATTGCGACACTAGACTGAAAAACATACAATTCATCCTCTCGGATCGGGAGGGATGCATAAGGACAGCACTTACCCATTCCTCCTCATTCCACACCAAAGTTTAAGTGCTGTAGCCTTATTTCTTCTCTGTTCACACCTACTGGGGTGGCTGTAGACAGACCTGAGATCCAGCAGCCCTACCTCTGTTCCTAATGAGCCCTAATTATACTTTATTTGTGAGTTGAGACTAGATTCAATAGCACATGACTCCCCTGTTAAGAAACTCTTCTTCAGTTGCTTATTCCTGAGGCACCTTACGGGATGCCATTCTGCATATAATCTGATTTTTTTCCCCCCCTTCCAAATTAGTAACACAGTCACATAGCAAATTGGAATATGCATGTAGCTTCAACACTGATACGGCGTTGCCTTCTCCTCTTCCTGACACTTTTGATGTTGTTCCCTTTCATCGTCGTCACCATCCTGCTTCTGCAGCAGACTTCACATCTAAGGCCTTGTGCAGGGCATAATTAGAAGCTGCAGGACCAAGACATGAAGGTTGGGCTCTTGTTTTTCAGGCAGCAGCTTGGGAAAGGGCAGCTGGCCCCTTGGCAATCGCTGCATGGACGGGGCCACTGCCCACCTCAAAGGGATGCCCCTGGGCTGCCCGGACCTCTCACTGCACCTTGGCTTGGCCACCTGGTCACCGATGGGATGAACTCAGGTCAGTGAGGGATGCTCTCTCCCAAGTCATCTTCGTTAAGGCAAGGGAAGCATCCCCAAAAGCAGAGAAGCTCCCTCTAACCTCTCCCATCCCACCAGCTCAGGACTCTCCCTCCCGTATAGGGCTAGGGAGGGGAAGAGGTGCAGAGGTGCCTTACTTTGCTGCCAGAGCCAAAGGGAGCTCTTGCTCATGTCTAACTGCTGCAAACCAGGGACAACTCTTGCCATCTTCTCCTAAATAGAATTTTCTTACCCTTACAAGGATATAAATATGGGTTTGTGTATAATAAACTCTTTGCCCTGCATTGCACTACATATCTAGTGTCCATATGTCCTTTCACATTTGAAAGGCATTTTGCTTGTAAACTTCACAGTTTCACTACAGCACTGTAAAACCAGATAGTTTTCAGTCTACTGTTGCATAAGAGGCATCTTACTATCCAAAGCTCTTAAACAGAATAACTATTTATCTCAGAAAAGCGCTGAACAAACAAGATTTATTGCAATTGTGTAGTTGGCTGATCGAATCATATTTGTTTTTTTGGAAAGGGGTGGTATTTGGAAAATAAACTTTTTGTAACAAAATGTGTGCACTTATCCAACAAAAATATCCTTTTAGCATGAAGGAAAGACACCACCAGCCCTTCCCAGCTGTGAAGCCTTGGAGAGCAGACCCCAGGGTGAAGGCACCAAGAGCCGATGGAGTTGGAGCAGCTTTCAGTCCATTTATTCCCCAACTGCAAGGGGAGACGGGCAGCTGTGAACAAGCCTCAGTCTTGTTATAACCCCTCTTTATTCCTAAACCATGCGTTACAGGAGCACTGCAATGATTTGGGGGCTCTCTGTCTTTTGGGCGTCACAAGAGTCATTCCAATACGCGGCCAATATGTTGCATTTTGCTTGTTTGGTGTTGTTGACGGGCTGGGCAGCTCCAGAAGCTGCGACTGCCTGTAACCCCTCTACAGACCCTTGCTTGGCATGCTGGGCTCACCTGGTGCTGTTTCATGGGAAATGTCATATTTCAGCATTTTTAAGAGAAAAAGATGATTCCACTACTATTAAGGGTAATAGTAAAGCTTGAGGAAAAAAAAAAGCAGAAGACACAGCTGTGTATTTACTCAAAACAAACCACTATAAAATAACAAAGTTCTGAAACAAAAGGTACCTCATCCTGCTGCTGCCCCACTGGGCAGCACACCGAGGGGGTCTCCAGCACGAGAGCAATTTTCTTACAATACCTTACATTCTGCAAAATTAGGCACAGTCTATGTGTTAAGGAGGGAGCATCAGATCAGTGTTGGCTTTGAATTTCCTTGCTTTTGTCAGCCTCATTATTACAGCTCGAATGTTATTAAAATGCTGCTCTTCGTCTGTTAATAATCATTTTGCTTCTCTATCTCTGCCACATGAACTTTAGAACACTGTGAAATGGGTTTTGTAGTTGCATGGTTTTTTCAAGTTCATTGATCAAACATTTGTACATTTTAATGTTATAAATAATTGAAGAGCCTTCATTTTTCAGTGTTAAAATTAAGTTTTCTGTTCTGCCTTTTAAAACTAGAACAAGGGGAAGTGTAATTTAAGCCATGAAAAGGCTGCAAAATACATGAAATTCTCTGTAACCCTTTTCTGTGAGACTCTCCTCGTTTTACTTTGATTCTTGCGAAGACTGAAATGCGTACAGCCAGCCCTTGACAGGCTCCTCCAGCAGGTTACTAGCTAGAGGAGTTCACCTATTTTCAGAGAAGGCTTTAAACATGGGATGGATACAAGGAGACTGTTTGAAGCCACCCAGCAGGTTTGGGAAGGGTGGGGGCAGGGAGGAGTTGGAGGAGGTGGGTGCATTTGAGCCAGGCGGGGATGTTCAGATGAAGGACAGCAGTTTAAGTCTCAGTGCATGTTTTTCTTCCCTTACCAATGCGCATGTTAAATAGGAATAAAACCTATTGAATGAATGAACCCAAGAACGACCCAGCATGCAGGGGAAATAGGAAGAGGAAAGCTTAAGGTTGCCTCTGGAAGGAGGGGGGAAGCAAGATGCAAACTGCATTAGCATCAGGTCCTATGAATACAGTGAAAAGCTCCCATTGCTTGTGGTCCCAGACCTTCCTGCTCTGTCAGAAGTTTAAACCAAACACCTCTACAGCTACACAAAGGGTGGCAAGAGGGCTTTTCCCTGTATCAGCCCTCAAACTGGGCTGAAAACCAGACAGATGATTATCCTGCAGTTTGTGCAGGTGATGCACAAGTCTGTGAAACAGCCAGCAAAATTAACAGTATCTGTTTTTCTGTGGATCTGTTTGCATGACAATTTGGTAGTGTCAAGGGTGAACCCTGGGGTCTTCCACTAAAGATCTAAGCCTGACTCTAAATCTAGGTCAAAGACAACCTCTCAAGTCAAGCAAAGTTAGTCATTGGTACTGGTATACAAACTGCTGCTGGGTCGGCTGCAGAAATGAATCAACGTGGAGCAAGCCTAATATTTCGTTTTTGGATGAATTTCACAAGCAGATGCTTATCCAAGATATATCAGAAGACACTCAACCTCCTTCATTGAGAAGCTGCGCTGGGAATTTTCCTGGGAAGGAGTTCCCATGGGAGATGACTGGGGCTTCCTGGCTCCAGCCAGTACGGAGATGCTGTGGGAACAGCAGATCCCAAACGCTGGTTCAATTAACGCTGCCATTGGACACAGCCTCTGGAGTGTCTTCATCCCGGCAGACACACAGACACTGGAAAAGACGCCTTGCCCACCAGCAGATTTTATGCTGAACAAACATATACACAAGATAAGGTTCTCTGAAAGTTATGATGAAAATTATGAATCTTTACATTAAAAGAGGTAAACCATGAAGACTGAATGTTTCTCCACCCTCTGACTGCCGCTTCACTCGCTATGAATTTTATGAAAATCACGTTGACTGAAATGGAGATTTACTGAAAATACTAAAAACCATGTTGATGGAGCGAGCTACCCCTGAGCAATCGCTCTGCCTGAATTCATTTCAAAGCAAGCATTCCCAGAGCTGCTGCGATGCCGAGGCTGGGCGAAGGCATGTAAAGGCAGAGCCCTTTCCTCAATGGCAGCTTAAGAATATGGAGAAAGGCATCTCTGCATCAAATCCCATTTGGCCTGAGCTGTAAGGCCCCGGAAAATGTTCAGATACACGTTGGCATGGGCTATCCTAAATTTCCATCTCTAATTCCTGTTTCAGTGTAACTGAATGTTTTACCCCAGTGCAAAAGCCAGTTCTAGCCATCCGCAGCAGCACGCTGTACCATGGGTGTTGAAGTAAGAGCCAACGAGCAAATGGCAGGTTTAAAAAAAGAAAACTGCAATTGTAGCCTATTTGTGGCACCACACCCGTGTTTTCAGAGAGCTGTCTCCAGCTGAAAATCAGAAGAACCATAATGGGGAGTGAAAGAGAAGGTAAATTAGGAGTCAGGAAATTCAGAAAAAGAGTACTTGATTCCCTTGCTATTGACCACAGCTTTGATTTCCTTTCTGCTTCCCCCTCACAAAACAACAAGGGTTGAAGGAATGAAGAGTGAAAAAATCAAAAGCATGCTGAACCAGGCTGAAATGGTAGGTAGGGCAAGTTTCTGTTCTCGATATCACACTGTTAGCTCCAGGAGATCAGGAGAAAGGAAGACTTACCTCATCTCCCCAATACACTGAAAAAAAACCACCAAGAAATTTAAAAAAAAAAAAGTAAAAGAAAAAAGACAAACAACTTTCAAAAACTCTCCCAGGTTGGGCACGCATACAGCTCGTTCTTATAAAATCCATCACTGTGTGTGCTGTGTGCATTGCTATTATTCTTCTTAACAGGGGGGAACTGGAGAATGCTATTTAGGCAGAAGTTGGGTCAACAGCGACGTCTCCGTGCCATGGGCAGCAGTTGCACAGCACTTTGTACGTAAATGCTTTGGTCCCCTGAAGTATGGATCCCCACCCCATCCCTGATCAGCGGTGGGGATCCTTTTGGCTCTGGTGCTGGTTTGCCCAGCAAGCATTTGCCCAAGTACTGACACACTGTAAAGAACATTTGGCAATTATTTCTTGGTGCTACTTAACAGAAAGGATTGCCTGGTGGCATGCAGCGTTATCGCCCCCTCCAACAAGCACTCCAGCCTTCAGTATTAATCTTGGTATTCTCCGCATCTTCCAAGTTTTGGTCCACTTGAGAGTCTTCCTTTTTCCCTCCGCAGCGAGTGGTTTACTGGTGGGGATGGATTAAGACAAATACAAGCAACACTGCATGGTAAATTCTTCTTCTTTGTTCAACAGCTGTTTTGAATGTGTTATAGGATTGAGTAAAACATTGCTTCCATATTGAAAAAGAGCCTCAGCTTTTCCAAAAGGGTTTGGCTCCTCTGCAAGAAGTTCAGCTGCTGACATTCACTTACTTAATTTTTCGCCAAACATGCAGAATCTCTGACAACCATTTGTTTAAATTACTTACACAACTTGCCGTTTTAATCTTTTTTTCCTATTAATCTGTGACAAACCATGGAATTTAATATTTTTTACCATGACTAATGTATGAAATTTGTTAGCTTTGTCTGTAATTTACAGAGAGCCCTGAATAATTGAGCCTTTAAGTTTAAAGGCTTATATTTTGTTATTCTAGCTGTGATTACTTGTAATGGTTTGAAGAACCTAAGGGGCTTTAGTGATGGGTGCCAATATAAAATACCAAAACTGACATTAGCCCTCCCCATTTTCCTCTGTTTGCCTCCAATTATTGGGAAAAAAATGAAAGAAAATAAATAAGAAACAACGTATGGGGAGAGGGGGGTAAAAAAAAAGAGAGAGACCAGGAAATTAATGTACTGAAAATGAAAAAACTGCGTAAGAGTAAACAGTTTCTAGCATCGCTGCTCTCAAATCTCAGCCTGCTCATTCTTTACCCTTGTTTAATGCCTTGCTGCATTACTCTGTCAACCAAAGCTTGCTGTGGTGTGGTCCTGTCTTTTTAATCATCTGACATACGCTTTTCAAGAGTAATAATGAAAACAAAAAATACTGGTAAATAGTCAGTTTTTCTGCAACCTGAAGAAGCCCCAGGTCCTAACAGATATCTCCTTTCCCAGAGTCTATCACAACCATGAAGCTCTTTGAGTCCAGCAAAGCTCTACCAGATGGAGACCCTCAGGAGAAATGGATGGATTGGAAGGTGTGCCTTTACAAGATGAAGCCACACTTTCCCAGGTCATCTCTACCAAAGACGCACAAAATGGTGACATTAGCAAATTGCCACATGAACCAGAAGAGATAGAGAGAGAGATCCAATGAGCCTGCTGTCCCCATCCACCGCCCAGGTTTTGGTACCTGAACGAAGGGGCAGGACCTTGCCTTTCAACAGCACTCCAGTCCACATCTGCTCTGCTAGAAAGCTGCAAGGAGTTTGATTCAGAAATCACTTGCTCACAGACCCATAAAGACCCAGTAATTGCTCAGAGGACAATCTCTAGAGGACCGTCCCCTCCCCTCCATGTGGCAGGGCAAGACTGAAGACAAGGAGTGTCACAGCGACCACTGCAAAGCGATGTGCACTCGTGAGATCTCTCTCTCTCATCTGGGAGAAAGAAAAGAGCACAAAGAGACTGCTGCTGCACATAAACACAGGAAAATAAGTCTTGGAAGGAGTCGGAATACAAAGTGATCTAATAGTACGTTAGCCTTAAACCAGAGAGAGCGGTGTAGTACAGAATGCCTTCGAACAAGGAAGTTATATATATATTCCTCAGGTCATGTTATTTCTTTTAAATATTAATCAGAAAAATTGGAAAGCTTTATTATAAAGATGACAAATGCTACTGTGCCTCAGGGAAAGGTTGCGCACAGGATGTGCAAACTCATACTTATTTGATTCAACATGGTGACTGTGGGCTGCACTTTTAATGAGGGAAATAAAACATCCTCTTAATTGGCTATAAAAGGATGTGCACCACAGACTTACTGAAACATTAGGCCACATAGTTAGGACCTACTTTGTAACAATGCCTCATTTTTATTAATATTATTTTTATTGGTTGTGAAATCTATGAGTTTATCTATATTATAGGAACAAAAGACTTTTTTTCTTTTTTTTTTTTTTTTTTTTAAGGGAGAAAGAAAGAAAGAAAGGATATTCTACACAGGGTAAATTGAAAACATCAGTGTACCCTACAGAGTACTAGCACTTTATCATGATTTATACATGGGAACGTAACTGTTGCCAAAAAACATAGGTGACCTCTCTCTACCCTATATTAATAATTACAGTATGGAGATGGAAGCATGATATGCAGGACACTCCTCTCTGCTACATAAAAAGGGGGGCCTGTTTAAGATACGTAAAAAGGAGGCGAATCTGACTAGTAAGTGTTGACAGGCATCACATCTCATGCAATGAAAAACACATTATTGGAATTTACCCAAAACTCAGGTTTTATTCCAACTGTTCATACTTTTTTTTTTTTTTTTTTTTTAAATTAAGGAAGAACACACTCTGAACACCATTTCTGCTCAGGCTCTAGTGAAGGTAGACCACCTCTCTGAACCATGATGTGAAATACAAACTATGGGAAGGAGCCGACAGAGGCAAAGATGAACTCTCAGTGACAACACCCGAATTGCAGGCAGAGAGGTTTGGGGTCACTCGCGGGTTTTTTGTGTTCCTTAAGAAGTCTCTCCAAACACCTACCCCACCATCAATATTATATTAAGGAGAAAGTTTGTTAGAAAAATAATGGAGAATGAAAAACATGTCTTTTATATGTATGCCACTTTTTTTAAAGCATCTTCCGTGCCCTCATTCCCCAAAAGGTTAAGCCCATCCTTTAAAGGCCCATCCTAAGCTTTCCTTCAAAATGACGACAGTTATGACACCAGATTAGGGGGAAACCCCGCGCAGGAGGCTCACCAGCTCGCTGCCAACCCAGAGATTGCTGCAGCTGCTGCCAGCCTCCGTACACAGGTCTGCACAGCCCTGTTTCCCAAGACATCAGCCTTGATATGCAATTTAACAAATAAAGCAGAAAGCACCCCCTAGAATAGAGTGCAGAAGAAAATCCAAAACACATCAGCAAGAGCTGTTTTGGTTTACAAATTTATGCTGAAACCTGTTAGTGATTGTGTTCATAATAGTTTTTATAAAGCACCGTAGGTTACAATTTTAAACTTGACATATGATGGAGCTTCCTGGCTTAAATATCCCTGCTACTTTTTTTTTCCCCCAGAAGTGACGGCAGGAAGAATTCTTCTTCCAACCGCCACAGCTTATTTTCCAGATTTTCATATCCTTAGGCTTATTAAATGCTGATCCAGAAAAAGCATGCCATCACTCTGTGTGCTAACTCAGTGCTCCTTTCTTTGTGCACCACTGGGCAGGCAACAGCAGTTCTGGACAAAACACAGGTGAGGAACAGCACTAAATCCAACTGCACCGGGGAGGGTTGGCTGGAGCAGAGGCATATTTTTTCTCCTAAATGCCAGGGTTAAACTCACCCTCTTTAGGGCTGAAACCTCTCAAGGGACTGGTCAGGAGAAATCTGACTCCCACAGATAATTAGGGTCTTAATTTTGTATCAAGCCTAATGGCAGGCATTCTGCAGCATCTTTACATCAGGTAAGATGAAGCAGAAATAGACTGCACTGATTTAAATTGCTTATTCCATATTTTTCTTAGGTGGATTTTGTTTCTCAGTGAACCTTTCAGGTCCTGGAAAATGTAAAACTAAAGCAGGAAGCATGGGTTTAAATTATGTCAGACAAGATCAGACAGTGCCTGGAGCAGACAGGCTCTCTGCAGGTCCTTGCTGTAATGCTGCTTGGGCAGCCTTCTGGGAGAGGAGGAGGAACTGGGGAGCAACGAGCAGAGCTGAAAAAACACATTAGGAAAATAACACAGCTCCCTGTGCTAGGGTTCACCACTGCAGCCTGCTGCAATGCACCCGGTGGGGTATCTGATCAGTGCCTTTCCCAATTAACCAGAATTTGCACTATTTTACTTTGTTCTTTCCAGCCTCATGGAACAGTAGGACCACTAGCACTTGAAAAATACCTATGAGAGTTGTGGAAAAAACAGGGAGTAGTTTCTTAAGAAGAACTGCGGCTTCAAGAAACTGAAATTACCAGTTCTGCATCATAATGCAGATTCCAGAAATACTACAGGATTAAATATTTCAAATTAGGGAAAGTATTTTTGAATGTCCAGTTCTAGCAGCAGTTATTTTGATACTACCTCGTTGCTAAAACTAACAGTCAAGTCTACTTTATCCTATTTCCAGCAATTATAGCTACTTCAAATAGGGAATTTTAATTCAAGAAGTATAATAAATGTCATTCCTGTAACACGTACATTACTGTAATCTAATGTGAGTAAGAAGTCACTTGAGATGGAGAGACGCAACAGCCCCTTTAGGGCTAGTGCCATAGCAGAAGCAACAAAAGGGAAACCCTCGTTAATCCATTGGAAATATCATGTTAATAAATGAAAATGAGATAATGACTTTTGTGGCTAGCTGAATCTTGTCTAAAGCCTCTTATGAGCTTCATGTGTCTCAATTAGGGACTATGTTACAAGATAAAAAAAAAATCAGCTGCGGGCTGAACACAATAAAAAACAAAGTTAAATAAGGAAATGTACTTGGTATTATTATTATTGCAACCCTCCTGCCTGACCTAGGAGTTTCTTATTGTACAGATCCACCCCAAGCTCCCATTAGAGCTTTTAATTGGTATTTCAGTAGCTGCTCCCGCAACGAAAAGCATGACTGAGATTTGCTTTTCTCTTTCATATTGAAGGTCACTAAGTCAACGTCCATTTACCCTGCCTGATTCCACATCACACATGTTCACAGAGATAAACTGTTGTGTTTCAACACCAACAGCAAAGTCACAGCCATCCTCGCCTGTTGCAATGCCAGCGCAGACCACATTGGGAAAAGCAAACGGCAGGAGAAGGCTGAGATTCCTGCTGGGAAGCGGGAGTACAAGGCCTCCCAGAGTTTTGGTGTTTGGGCAGGGAAGGAGGAATCTGGCTGCAGCAAACTATTGCTTACAGATTTGATGGTATTTGCACTCCGTGGTGCGTAATTATAACATGAGTAAACATACCTCACAGTTTCAGTTTTCTGAAGCTTTGGTGGAAACAGATGTTTAACTCGAAACCAGAGCTGCTCTGTTTCAGGAAGTGGAGAGACGTCTAAAAGGTGCTACATATGAACCCTTCATTAGCTTATATACTCCTAGAGTGTTATCTGTGTTGTCCTTATGCAGTAGAGACAATTATTTTCAAAAAAAACTATACTTAACTGAGATTGTCAGTTAAGCAATGAAATAACTCTACACCCTCATTATCTGGTATCTAGCATTCAAAAATGAGATATTTATATGAAAAAAAATCCACAATGGGCAGAAACCATCATCAACTACTTGAATCATTTTCAAACACTTTATCTAAATATCACCTCTCCAAAGTATAATGAGGTTAATTTTTTCACTATTTCTGTTGTTCATTCTTTCTGTTGTTTTTTCTTTTTTAAACACAAAATGGAAACTCTTTAGGAGTTCAGTTATTATAAGTTCATTTGGTATTCATGGAAAGAGCAGTGATTATAATGAATTCATTTGATATTCATGCAAATGTCACATGTGCTTCGGTGGCACTGCCATTGTCACTCAGCACTCATTAGGCTGCGCTCTGCTCCGGTGGTGGACGTCCCCGCTCCAGTCCTTCATGTGAGCAGGGTGCTGGGACCAGGGGCAGCGCAGACACATCATGCTCCTGCTTCAGCCCACTGTTTCTTACTTAAGAAAAAGCAGGTTTATCTTGATAAGATTAAATAAAAAGTATAATTTCTCTCTCAGAAGAGTTTTGTAGTTTGTGTGTAAGCTGCTTCATTTCCTTTCTGCTCCTCAGCCCTGTGCAATCCTGAAGGCAGGCATAAGTTACTACAGAAGAGTTTATAACTTTATGTATTCACTTCATGTTCCTCTGCTCTTGTTTTTCAGCTACAATACTTCAGTGGAATAGTTTGCTTCTGAAATCACTACAACTGCCAGGATTTCAGGAATAACTTTCCATGTGAAGGGCCATTTTCTGTGTGCCTGGCCTGTGACATTGCTGTTGAGAAGAGTTCAGGGTTTTAAGCAGACCCTGGATTCCCCATTCGCCTTCGAATGGAAGCACCCAAAGTCACCAGAATTTTTCATATTTTTGCACAAGACTTATAAATGCAGGTAATCCAAAGACTCTGGGGGAGCAAGGTGCTCAGGTCACACTCAACTCAATGGGATTTATTTCCTTGAACCATTTTGGCCCCTCTCAAAGCCTTTACTATTTAACCACGCCAGTGACCGACCGTGAGCTTCAGGAGGCGTGACGTCGTGGGAGTCATCACGATTACTTAAAATACAAAATGAGCATGGCTAAGGTCAAAAGTTTTTCAGAAAGTCTAATATATACATCCCCAGAGGAGCCAGCTCTATTCACCTTAATCCTGAATCAACACTGCCTGTGTAAGTACAGGCTTGCCGCAGCCCGCGCATCGTCCTTCAGGGGCCCACTCCTACGCTTAAAATTGGATGCAGGAGCCTTGACGGATTTGGGCTGCAATGCATATCGCTGGGGAAAGAAACCTGGCTCTGCTTTTTGAGTAGTTGCAAAACATCCTTAAGGCTTTACTTCCTACCAGCCTCTAAACTCCTGCAGGTACCGGCCTCTCCGGCTCCTGAGCAGGCACTAAGAGTCCCTGCCAGGCGTCTGAGAAGGCTTCCCTCCGTGAGGCCATGCATTGCCTCAACCTTGGCACACAGGAGCAAGCAAAAGGAAGAAGGAGTAGAGAAGGATTCATGTCTCTGTATGCAAACAAGTTGTTCTAAATAACAACTGATGTGCACACAATATGAGCAAAAAAACACCCATTGGTGTTAAATTTTCCTTGGACAAGTGAACAGAGTGGGTTTGACCTCAAACTAAGAAACAACACAAGTCTTACACCACTTGCCCAAACCCTCACTTTTCCCATCAAAAGATGAGAAGTTCTCATTTCTCATCTTTCTACTGAGAAGCTCTTGTTTCTGGGGCAGAGTGGGGCAGCTGCTCGCCTGTCATCAAACCAGTTGCCATCTTTGCTAGGTGGCACCACCAGTAATGCCATTATTTCTGCATGCAGGCACTAAAAGCTATTTTGTGCTTGTTTCCTCCAACAGAAGTAAAACACAACATGGGAAGCATGTTCCACATGAATGATGGCCATTCTGGCCATTACTGCTCTTCAATTCACATACAACAGGATCACACAAGATATTTGTTGGACTAAGCAAGCTTGTTGTTCGCATTTGTCTTCTAGTCATTTATGATGCAAGTACTTCCACTCCACAACACAAGGGACAGGGAGGCATGTTGCTGCTCCACACACAAGAAGTAAATGTAATTCAGGTTGTCTGACTGAGGAAGCCCGATGCAGCACTTGTGAGTTATTCCCTCTTTTGGCATCTGCACAAATGCAGCGTAAAGTTGGACCCCACGGGCTGTTTATTGACCTATCAAGCAAATGTGCAGGCCAGCCTCAGAGATATTTTAATGCAAGTATAAATCTGATAATTTATGGTTTAACTGATAGCTCTGAACTGAGTTTTGCAGCTCACGCTCAGGAAAGACTCAAAGGCTGGCTGGGGGTTGGTGGGATGGAGCTTGGGTAAACAGCACGGCTCAGTTGTGCAGTGAGAACTTGCTGTGGTCTGCTCCTCCACCTGCACGCTCATGGGGATCTTGTGAACAGAAGATGTAGTGGACTGCCTATTTGCCATCAAACCTTTCTTATTCTGGAGCTGGTTCATCATGAATGCTTTGAGTACCTTCTGTGGGTGCTTTACCCTACCTGGGGGGCAAACATTTGCCTAAAATAGACCTAGCTCTTGTGTTTTTTAGTCTTCCTTTTTGAGGCTTCATCCACAAGTACATGGATGAAGTACCAAACCCTTGCTGCATAGACACGCCTCAAGCAAACCAAACTTCATCCCACATACTACGGCAGATGAGCAACCTAATGGCTGAGCCCCGTGCATGCAGCAGGGACCTATGGCTCAAGAGCATTTGTGGATAAATCACTCAAGAAAGGAGATTTCTTCCTACCCCAAACCTACTCATGGTTCTTTGGTAAAGAAACTGAGCTGCACAACAGGCTCAAAAACTTCATAAAAGCAGTTATTTCAGCAAGGTAAAAACTAAATCAGATGCTCCTTCTGGTTGCATTGTGGTGCTTCCCCCCTTCCCTAGCATACAGCTAGGATAAAAGTCTAGAAGTTGATGTTGTCTCAGCTGAAAGATTGAGATCAATTTCAGTTCAATCCAGGAAAACATGCAGATTCAGCATTCCTCTACCCAAACATGTGCCCTCCTCGGATTTTAGATTTAGCTTCTCCTCAAAACATTTAAAAATGCATTAATTGACTGCTTGCTTATACTCTGAAAGCAAGATCAGACCAAATATCAATACAGGGAGACATGTCTTGAAATACGTGCATTGCACTTCTACTCAAAAGCATCCTTTTGTATTGCTCTGCTGCTCACAGTAAGTGCACGGTAACAATTTGCATTGAACTCACAAGGCTTTTCTGCACAAGTCAATTCAGATCAATAGAAAAAGGCTTTTACAAAGACAACAAGTGTTGTGTAGAAAATAGTTCAGGCAGCGGGAACATTTCACAGTTGGGGTTGGCAAATCAACATACTTTTATCTGCAGAAAAAAAAAAAAGGCCTGGCAGATTTAAATTGCATACGAATTTCCATCACGTTCGGCAGGTTAGAGTCGCACGGCACTTGATTAGGCAGGTCACAACACCCCATGCAGCAGGATGAGTCACAGGCACACAGCATCAGTCACATATGCAGCTCATAACTGGGGAAAAAATACATGTAGAGGAAGCAGGTACAGCAACTCCAAGCACCTGACATCAGTTTAGAAGTCTAGAATGAAATGATATTGACCTGAATGGGACTTTAAAGGGAGATCTGAGTAGCCTTGCAGTGAATTTGGTATTATCTTTATAAACTGACTACTCCATCTGTTTTGGTGGTTACGTAATGATGCAGTATAAAAAGGTTCAAAACTGACTCAGTGCTTGAATTGTGATGGTGAATTATGGACTGAAAGAGTTCTCACTTTTTTCCTGAAGAGCAGCTATTAATGACTCATTCCTGAAGGCAACAGGGAAAGATGCAGAAAAAGAAGAAGCAGGTTGAAGAAGAAATATGGTTTCATTGACACAACAGCTTCATGCTCTGGGAAGATAGTGGAGCTATTCCAGCTTATACCTACTCCATCTTCTGTTACCGTAAGTAACTTGAACTAGCTGAAGTAATAGAACTAAATGGAAACTCTTAGAAAATACTGTCAACAAAAAGGAAAAACAAAACAAAAAAAAAAGACAGGGAACTATCAAAGTAGGCAGTTTCAAAAAGAAAGGCACCTGAGCAGTGGGATGTAACACTTGCAACTCGCACTGCGCCTTGGTCTAGGCCCTACAATAGGGTTAGCACAGCGTGTTAGAGCACTTCTGCACAAGATTTAATATTTCCTGTTTGTGGTCAGATAACAAATCCCAAAAGAGCTTCCCCATAGTATTTTAGGGTCATCACTCCTAATCAAACCCATGAAGAGCAGAAATATGCACAAATCAAGCAAACCAATAAATGGATGCGAACAACTTCAGGCCTTGAGAAGCATTTGCTTCCTTCCCATTAGGTAAGAGTTTTATTTAAAGGTTCCAGCCAAGTCTTATTTTAGCCACATTAATTTGCCAACTGTTTGCAATAAGGAAAAAAACCCACCCTGAACAAACACAGTCAAATAAGTGGATTTGAATAATGCTAAGAAAAATGTGAGTGGCTTTATGCTGTGCTCATGTGATCTGATGGAAAAAGTTATTTTTTTAGAGCAGAGAGGAGACTGTTGTGCTCGCCTGTTCTGGCTCACATCACATCAACAGTGTCACTGAGCACGAGGCAACAGTGGTATTTCTATTTTTGCACATAAAGTTCAGTATGCATTGGATAAGAGAAGACACATGCAGCTCCCATTACTAAAAAAAATTGCGTACTGTCTCCATTTTTGTCATGTTTCTCCATAAATTCGTATACTGGTACAGTTTTACAAGTGGACTAATTTGCAGGTCATACACAGAGCAAGAGTATTTGTGGATCAACAATAAAATTAGTAAGATCTCCGCTAGATAATTCCTCGTAGGTCAGCACGCAGACACGTATTCCCTTTGCTCAATGGCATTTCAGGACTGATGCACTTTTCGTCTTCATCTGTTTACATGAGCCTGGTAATCCCAGACTCTTGCACATGTTTAGTTTGCAGCAGTTTGACTTTACGCCACTATTCTCTCTAACAGAATTTTTCAACATTGGGAATCTTTATTATAAAAATCCCCTTGTAAATAAGATGGTTGGTACCACCACCCCCACCCCCCCAGTTTTATTCTGCTTTACACCTGACACCTTGAATTTGTGGGATTTTTACCCCCGCCCAGGTTGGGAAACAAAGTGAAAACGTCCTCTGGGAATGATGCAGATCTGCTGAGCAGCAGAGGATGCAGGTTATAAGCCAGGATAACTCCTTCAGGTACAGCTCTGGCCTTTCCTTTTGTCACTTGGGCAGCTCATCCAGACAAACAAGGTACCACCTACCAGCTGACCCACCAGCACTGCCTGCACACTCATCCCTCCCTTGCATGTCTTAATACTTAATTATTTGACCTTTAACTACATAACCAGTCAAGATGCAGGTTATGCTAGAAAAGGACGGAGCTGATTTCTGCCCCCACCCCCAGCTCCATTAACATCTCCCTATTTTTCAGCACAGTTCGATGGCAATGCAAACTGCCTCCTTTTTTTGTCCTGGTTCAGTAGTTTAAGAGTTTCTTTCACCCTGCTTGAATGAAACATATCTATATTCTTATTTCAGCTACTTTTTTTCTTTATGCTTACTTTATGAACACACGTTCTGGGATTCTGGGTAAATTTAAAGAGCTTATCTGTAGTTCACCTACTCTGAAATTCCTCCTCAGCATCCTGAAATCTTCAAATCATATCATCTTTTAAACAGCTTGTTTTTCCCCCAAGTGAGTACATTTCCAGGTTTCCCAGGCTTTCTGCACGTAGCAGCTTCACAAGTACTTCTGTCGTTCCTGCTGTCCTCTGCCCTTTCCAATCCCCAGGATATCCATTTGATGCTGCGGTGTCCTACCTCAGGCAGGGCAGTCTACAGAGGTCCAGGTAAGTACTTTACAATATGCCAGATTAAACTCTTATATCTTCACAGTTCATACTTCTATGTAGGGTTTAGCTTCTACCTTGTGTTAGTACTACAACTCTCTTGCTCAGAGTTCTGCAAAACATATCTGTGCGGCATATTCAGAGCTACAAATTTTAAAATCTACTGTTTGTCTCAAGAGGAGGTGATGGCCCATTATCTTCCACGCTTTCCCAATCTTGTACAGAAGTTCTCTGCAGATTTAATCCATCATCTCCACTTTATTCACCTCACTGAATACCACCTTTACTCACAATTTTCCAGAACATATGCACAGAGCTGTAGTTTAACCCTCAGTATTAGTTGCAGATTGGTACTGCCTCCTGTTACACCTCACATTCCTCCCTCTTACACCAGCATTACTCCAACCCACACCTCAGTCACACAAGCAATCCTTTCAGATCAGTGCTGTGAGCCCAAAAAGGACAGAATTAAGCCCAACGCTGTCACCCCTGCCTGCTTTCCACATTATCTCCCTGAAAAAATTCCACCGATTTGTCAGACAGGATTTACCCTTTATGAAACCATGCTGACTAGTTTATTTCTCCAGATGTTTTGTGATCTCATCCTTTATTAATGTTTCTAGAGTTTTGCCTAGCACCAAGGTCAGATGTGCTGGTCTATTATATCCTGGCTGTTTTTCCTAGTTCTTTCCCCCACTACCCCCTCCTCCAAACTGGGGCTGTATTTGCTTCTCTCTAGTCCCTTGGTGTTTTCCTTGTCTCAAAGGAGCCAAGATAAAATCTTCATTTATTGAACCAGTAATCTCTTCAGTGATCTTGTTAAAGATTCCCCAGTATATAACTCCTACTACCTTGGAGCTTCCAGGGATTTTAACTTGTACAAGATTTATTCTAGTATGAAATTATCATATCCCAGAAACTTCGCTTCTATTCAACCTTGTGAACCCTGAGCAGAAAGATGTGTTTAGACAGAGATTTTCAAAGTCACCTTGGGGACCTGGGTGCTCAGTTCCCACTGCAATTAATGGGACAGGGAATTCCTAAACAGTTTAGAAACTAACCTAAATTTAGCTATTAAAATTGTATATAATAAGTATATGGCCATCAATTTGTAATCATGCATTCTTGTTAGGTATTTAATTCTTTATTAGTAATATTTATTTTCAGTTCAGATAATTCAATAGAGCAACCAATGAGAGAGGGGCTTTTTTTGTTTATTAAGGCTGCTTGCAGCCCTGAGCTCCATCAGGACACATCTGGAAGGCCTCAGCTTTGGTGAATAATCTCAGTTTTTACAATGTATGTGAAAACAGAAGTTCATTTCACAGCAGCCATCCATGCTTCTGGGGCGGTAACACAACAGTGCATGTTAAGTGCAGCCAGAAGCCGCCCCTCTCCTGTCCTTGGTGTCACCTCCAGCACCAGACAGTAAGCTCCTTGGGGCAGTTTTCATGTCTTCCTGTGTGCACACATAGTGCCAATTTTAGAAAGAACTTGGGTTTTGTGGGGAATCTCCAAGTGCAGCCAAAGCACAAATAGTAAAGAGCTTTTAATGCCATTTTTGCAAGCTTTACAAAGGACTGTTGGCTGACTCATCATCCTAACCCCCTTCCTTCAGTATTCATCTCTACGTTAATGAATTCCACTCATTTCTACATCACCGCCAATAATGTTTTCCATAGTTTCCCAGCTGATCTGAACTTCCTTTATTATTACTCACCCATGCTTTGCGAGCTGAAGACCAGCTTGCTGCAAAGCACTTTGGTTTGGTCCCTGATGAAGCCCAAGAAGCCGGAGGTGGCAGAGGACAAGATGTCTGACCCAATCCCTGAGCACAGCAAACCCTGCACCCACAGTCCCTGCTCTGCCATCTCACTCATGCTGGGTAAATTTCAAGAAGCTGGTTACCCCTCTAAAACAGGAAAAAATCCTCCATCAGATACAAGTATTCCAAGTCTGTACTTCCAGGACTTGCTCCTTCCAGAGCTTTCTGCATTCTTCTGTGCAGCTTTTCCAGTCAATCATAATTTTCTTTTCTTCCCTCCACCTGGTGCAGAGGAGTGATGAAGCAGGAGCAGAAGGGAGATGACCAAGGTGGGCAGCACCAGAGTGGGTCTCACCATTGACTCCCAACACAAGCGGGGGACCAATCATTCTCCTGCAGGCACCCACGATGCTGCTCTCTGCACCCAGACACCCATTCCAGCCTGGGAAGCCAGGGACATCCCCAGACAAACACCTCACCTCCTCAAAAACCCTCACACCCAGCTGCTCACCCAAGTTATGGCTTCTGCAGTTCCCACCAGAACTACTGAAACAGCTTCACTTGCTCTGGTAGCTTACACTCAAGTTGCATACAAAATATGCTGGGGAAGATACAAATTAAGATTCCAGAGGCTTGCGGCTTGAATCTGGATTTTACCTTAAAAATATTAGGCTCCACTCATCACTAGTTATTTCAGCTTGTTGAAAAACAAAAGAAAAAAATATTTAAAAGTCATTATTTTACTGGAGGTCTGAGTTATTTGTTACAAGGCTGTCTCCAGTGACACTGACTCAGAGTTTAGAGGCTGCAGGATATTAATATTAACAATGTAAATAACAGACAATTCTTCAGAGGGCAAAGGAACTTGTCTCCAATTTTCAAAGGATATGCTTTACTTAACTAAGGCTAATTAGCTGTGATCTTCATAGAAGCAACAAAAAAATTGCTTCTGATTTTACATTTTTAAATAGCAGAAAAGAATTTCCCATTTATCCAAAACAGACTTTTAGGATCATTACCAAGCTCAAGTGTGTACAAATTACTGTGCCCAAGATTATTTTCCTCATACAGGGTATTCAGAGAGAGTTTGTTGCTTGCAACATATCCTAAGCACTTATCTAACTGTTACAGGAAATTTCCTTCTCAGCAACGTATTGCTTCAGTCCTGGCTTGTAGATACCTACTCCTTTCTTCTTGTTTTTCTACAGATTGTTTTGTGTATGCATTGTAAGAAACCCTGATGTACATACATCATACACAATGTTTTCTAGAACAAAGTGTAAAGCATCTCTCTACAATGAGCGTAAGAGTGTTTATTAGCTTAAGGACAGCTTGCTCCATGAAAAAAAACCTGGTAGCATGTTGAAAAGACATTTCTGGAAAAGGTATAACTTGAAAGCAAGGAAGTGAGGAAGACTAAGCTAATGTTCAGGGCATAATGCATGCAGTCTTCCCACACAGAATTTAGCATATGCATAATAAAGTTAACTTCAAATCCATTGTACAGAATTTTTTTTACATGCTAAACACCCCTTCTGCAGCTAGTCCCATCTGCTTCCGTCCAGTGCCACATTAGCATTTCTCCTGTAGCGGGGTGGTTAAACCTTCTTAGATTCATTAAAAGTTCACTTTTTCCACTTTATTAATTGCTTTACTTCACCTGAAGTGCAGAGAAAGACAGATCTCATGACTTTTTAGTACCTCAGCTAAGACATTACCAGGTTTATAGCCTCACTAAGCCAGAAGGTTCCTGCAGCTCTAGTTACAGAGTTCATACACTATCAAATCCATTTCATGTTTTATACGCTGTGGAGGTATTCTTTCCTTTCTCAATGACTGTTGCTGTAATTACACAAATGATCTGCTCCACTGTCACTTCCAGTCAAAGGTGTCATCCAAAATTAAAAATTCATGTAAAAACTAGAGATGTTACTTTTTAAGCAGACAGTTCAGACCTGATCTGGTTTCACAATGTTTGGTTTAACTTCTTGCACGCCTGGCCCCTGCGCACAGCGAAGAGCTGAGCCATGGGTGCATGGGGCTGCCCGTCCCTCTGGCTCACCGTACTATTACAGTCTCAAATTCATTAGGATTTAAATGAAGTACATTTCATTAGCACACTGACATGAGCTGTAACCCTACCAAGCCCTGCTGTGCACCACCAATGTGCATGGCAAACCCCTGCTCTCCTGCACTGCCACACGCAGAGGAGAAGGAAGCCCTGCACCACGTGGACATGGGCAAGGAACCTGCTCCTTGTTGCGATTTGTATTGTACAAGGTTGGGGCTGATGCACCAGAGCATCACAGTGCTACAAACAGCACTGTGCCTGGGAGCCACCTGCTGAATCTGTACCTGCTTTGATCACAGCTAAGAAATAAGCCTAAGGTGCAAAGCACCACGCTTGGCTTCCCCTGCTCTTTCCAGAATTGCTGAAGGTACTGGCACAAGTCAGCATCAGAGCAGACTATGGTGTGGTTCAGAAATCAGTGTGGAAAATATTCAGGAACACACAATCACTTGTAAAGCTCCATGTGGGAGGGGGGAAGAGGATGGGGAAGGAGAAGAAAAAAGAAAGCAGGAAAACAACCTTATGCAATGGCTGTTACCCAGTCACACTTCTCAAGGTCAGAGGAGAATTTTTGGCTACGCAACTCCTACTAAAGCTGGAAGTATGGGGGGGGTGTGTGTGTGTGTGTTTGTTAAACCACTAAGTAATATTTTTAAACCAAGAACAGTTCAAGTAACTTCATCAAGTATCATCTCAAATAATCTTCATGGCCATAAGTGTAATTACATAGAAGTTATTTGGCTATTGCTATTTGTTTAAAGTACAAGATGAGGAGGGAAGAACACTAGCCATTTCCACCAGCCAATATTTATGCATCAGAGAAAGTTTTCTGTTTACTGTATGTCCTACCACTGTCCCATCAAATTCATCAGAATGAAAATAGTGTGCTTTTTCTTTGGAGACAGACTTAACAATTTGAGCTGAATTCTCAAACTGGATGTGCCCATTGACCCATTACTACTGTGGGTGTTTTCATACCCAACCAGTTAATTGCCCATAAAGATTCATAATGTAACATGACATGAAGAACCACCAGATGTGACTCGTTAAATTCTTATGCACAGAGCTAGGAAATCAGGAAAGGCTTGTTTTCCCAGACCAAGACAGCATTTCAAGCTTAAATAAATGCTCTGTACCAACTTTTCATTTTTTCTTGCCTTTTTCTAAGCAAGATTGTCAGGAGAGAAGAAAAAAAAGAAAAAAGATATTTAGAAAAGAACAAACAAATCTTATGTAGAAACTCAAAGAAGTGCTGAAATAACACTATAGCTCTTTTTGAAAGCAATGATATTAGGACAGATATTGGGCTGCATCTGACCTACTCACAGGTGCTGTATATTGCTCCTGGAAAAATTAGGGCTGAGGAAAGACTCCTGTGAGCGCTGAAAGCAGTCTTGCAGCAGCATGTGTTCTGTATTATTTTCCCATACAGGCTGCTGTCTCTTCAGTGTGGGCACATGGTTAGTTGAGTGACTGCAAGCAATGCTTGGTGGAACAAGATATTAAAGTTTTAGCTGGCTGGTTTTATACTTCAAGAGGCAGCTTGCTATGCAATGTCATACTCATGTAGGTAAAAAGATGGCTTCTTCCTCCTATAGATTTCAGCGATAAGAGTCGTGCAGGACCTCATATGATCTCGCTAACGTGCACTCAGTTTAAGAGTCTGCAGAAATAAAAAACACTTGCACAGATATGTAGGAACAGAATGTCAAAAATATGTCATAATTGTAACTTGGGAAAAACCACAAGAAAAAAAAAGAAAAATCATCACAGTCACCCTTTATTTAGATGCCTAAGTTCGGCAGAACATTTTGAGTTGCTCAGGAAACTGGAGGCTCATGATAAGACTTCTATGCTGTAACGCACACCAAAAGGGCACTGGATTAGGAAACTACTATTTTATGCATAATTTCTTTCATGTGGCATTGCTTCTAATACTAAACTCTGAAGTTTAATTCAATTTTTGTGTTGAGAACAAAGTCCAGGCCAGTTGTTGAACTGTTCATATTGGGTACAGCTGAAGCAATTTGATTGTTCCTGCACCACAGCCTAAACCTCCTTTAAATGCAAGGTAGATTAGAGAAAGAAAACAGGATTTTTAAGTGATATCTGAATGTATCTGTTTCACTTGGTATGCTTTTTATCCTCAGCATCATTCCAGTCAAGAGCCCCTGTGATTTTTCTAGTGATGCAAAAAGAACTGATAAAAGTATGTAGCAGTGGCAAATCCTGAGTGCTTGGAATATTTCTCAGAATGGAGAGGACACAAACAATCTCACAGCTAAGAGAAGAGTAGCTGTATGTTCTGCCCAAGGCCTCCATCTACCATCATCAATATCACCGAGTACATCGATAGTCACCCAGTACTCTCACTGCCAGGGAGCACTGCTATATTATTCACCCTTCCAAAGTGGTTTTGATGATAGGTATTAAATTAATCTTTATAATGCTCCATAATGCTCCACAGTATAAAAATCCACACAGTCAGCAATGCAGAAAATACAAACATCCTTCCCTGGCCAGACAGCAGATACCAAACTGCAGTCAAGATCTCTTGCACACTGCGTGCCTTGACGCAAGTTACTCGCAATTGTCTCACTTTGGAGTAAAGCGGCCAGAAAATTTCCAAAGTCTCATAATTACAGCTCTTGCTCCTGGAAGGGATCAGACCAGCTACGTATCTCAATGCACACCCCATGAAATAAGAGTATCTTTCCATTATGGGTTTCCTCTGGAAATTCATAAGAGCCCATAAAACTGCAGACAAACCATAAAATAACTTTCTCATTGGCTGGGTGAAGGAATTAGCAAGAGTGGAGAACATGCAATGCAGAGATTTTCTTAACTTGACTTTAACACTTTTATGTATTCAGACCTTTTGTAAGAACTGGACTGTATTTTTTATAAGACCACAGAGAAAAGTGAGAATTATACATACATATAAATCATGAAGCACTATTAAGATACAGTAAGGGTCTATTAAAAAATGAATTTTTTCCCTAATTTAGAAATTGCTTTTCTTGAAGCAAACACATTTTTTACCCAAGATCAGAAACATAGTTTATAACACAACTCAGGAGTTCTACCATCAAGATTCGTGCTCTAAACACAGTGTGCACTGCCACCTAAAATAGGATATCTTCTGACAAATTGAACATTTTTCTTATAGCTTCAGGTGACATGCATTCAGCTTCATTAGTCTACATCTGAGCATTGTTTGTTTTCATAGTCAGCATGAAAGAAAAGCAAGAATAGGTTATAACCTTTTCATTAACATGGCTTTAGCAAGATTTTTAGAAAATTAATAATTAATTACACCAGAACTTTAAGATCATTTAAAAAGTGTTATTACCCCTCCAAAAGCACATCTTTATCCAAATGATGATGTAATTAAAAGAAAAACATTCTGGCATCTGACATGACTGATCTGCTATTGACTCACCAGCTTGCTTACAGCCCACAGTGCTTTTCAAAGCTGGTCTGGTGAACAGGATAGGCAGTTCATAGAGGACGTGTGAAAAGGTCATCGGCACTCACCTAGAAAGAGGATGTCAAGTAGAGAGCAAAAAAGTCCATTCAGAAGAGACATATTGTCTTCCAAGTTGCAAAATTCTTCTCAGGACTCCCATCCTCCAGCTGCAGGGCCATTCACTCCCCACCTGTATTTACCTCTCTTAGGGAGAGCCACAAGATTTCCTGCTCCCAGGGACAAAACTCCTCCCTAACTCAAAGCAAACCCTGCTGTCACCCTCCTTTTACCTGGGAGAAAAGGACCGGCATACTGCAGCTCCTAGTAGCTCGACCAACAGAAGTCCAACCTCCTCTTCAATTAGCTCCTGTCTCTTAACAAGCTACAAGTTTGTCACCCAGACCTAGAAATGAGCAGGGAAGGAGCCATCCTGTTGTTCTCCTCCTGGTGTGCACTATACCTCCTCCAGTGGGGAGTTACAGTGAACTCTGCATTCCAGTACTTTGATGGCTAAAAGATTACTTCCATTGCTTTGTCAGAGTCTTTTGATGACTTCTCCTGTGGCTTGTACCCTAAGCAGGTTAATTTTAGCAGCTCTCTGACCTCAGCCAAAACCCACTGAAAGCAGTTTCCAGAGCATCCCTGTTAATGAAGCTCAGACCTGCCATTTTTAAGTTAGACCTAAAGCCCTGATCTTAGCTGGAAGAGACCTACCTGGAAATTCAGACTGAAACCTGAAATCCAAAGCAAAATTCTAGGAGATGTGAACTTTTATACCCAGCCATGAATAGAAGTTGCTAAAATTGACAGAAACCACAACCAGCAGGGTTAAATCCTCTTGTAGGCTGAAGAAGCATCAATAGTATGGGAAAATGAAAGAGAGCACAGATTCCCTTCATAGGAATATCCTTGACAGGCTATAGGAAGCTCTTGTCTCTGATTTAGACATGTAGGTTAGATGCCTGAAGTTGAATAACCACCTCACTTTTCATTGTTAATCCTTGATAATTTATGTTAGACAAGTTCACTAAATTCTCAAAGCCAAGGATCTTGACAAATGTCTGCTTTCCATATCTGAGTCCCAACGAGCTTTGTGCTACCTGAGCCTTGGCACTTAACAACTGCTGGTTTCAACAGGCTCTTCCACGATCTTAAAGGGATAATTTCTTCCCTTCCTCACCATGCCAGCAACTAACAGTGGATATTAACAGAATCCAGCATTGGATATGGGGTTATAACAGAGTAAGCTCTAAATAAAAAGTTTCCAGTACTTATCTTACATTGAGACCCAAGCTGTCACAGTCAGAGTATTGGCAGTATCTAGCTAGCTGGAGACTACTCTGGTTGTCCTCATCCGTTGGATATCACAAGTTGATTACTGAGATTGTATTCACATCTGCAAAAATCTTGAGCTGCAGCAACAGGGATAATATTTGAGCAGTTCGAGATTTCAATTCTATGGATTATTTGCACCCATTTTCCTCCTGAAACAGGTGCGACCTCAATCCCACCATGATCTACTGACCATCCTTCAGGGCATGTTATTTCATTACAAAGAATTTACTTTTTTCTTTTTTTTTTTTTCCTGTGCTTTGTCCAACTGAAGGCTCTGGTCGCTCCTGTGTATTCTAGTTGCCTAGAGCAAAATATCACCTATGCCATACTGGGCACTATTTGTAAAGGAAACCAGTTATACCCACCAACTTTTTACAGCTTCTCAGTGTTAGTGTCAACTTCACTGACTCCAAAGTGCATGGGTACCTCTTTCTGGTTATTAATGGTCAGGCTGAGGGCCTGCCTCTCTTCTGCTGGTACGTGGCCCCTTGCATCCATCAATCATTTCTCTGGGCTGGCCCTTTTTGTCTACACTATGCAGGTGTGTTAGTACGTGTAAGTGATATAACCCGTTACAGTGCTGGCATGGTTTGAGCTCTGCTCCTTTCTTCCTTTCTCTCCATTCCTCCTTTCTTCTTCTCACGTCTTTCCCCATGCTACTCTACAATTTCTCTCTCTCTCTCTGCCTGATAACCAGCATCACGCTCCTGTTCACCAGGCAGTAATTCAGCAATATTTAATCATTGATAAATGTTGTCTGGGGGTTTCCTGCCCTAACCTGCTCTCTTGGAAAACGCATAGGCCAGTAGCATTGAGTCTTCAGCTGTTCATAACATCTTTTTTCTAGGTCTTTCTTTCTAATTGTCTGTTTAGAAGTGCATGACTCTCACACCTAATTTTATGCATCTCCTAATAACTCCAATACTTTGCAAGGCACTTTCACTTAGGCTGCTCTCAGCTACCTGCAAAAGAGTGAGTCAGGAGGCTCCTCGTCAGCCTCACACTATCTGCATCCCTGTTAAAATCAGGGACACAGAGACACTTCCCAAGAGCATCGGTTTGCCCTGATGCTCCCAGCCACACAACTCCCCTCTCCTCTGCCCCAGAGGCGTGTTGGCAGTGTCCTTTAGCGGGGTTCAGCTGCAGACCATTGCAGAATCCTTCCAAGGTGAAAAGCACCGCTTGTGAAACATTGTGAAAGGTTCAGCTTTATTAAATCAGTAATTCTTATTAGACTCATACAATATCACTTTTTGCAAAGAGAGAACAATGAGGATTTTTTTTTTAATGCATGTATCTACTGATTATGTGCCTAAAAATCCTGCAATATGGGTGTATAAGGACCTAGGACCTGTGATTTGCATTTGAGCAACATTTCAAAGGCCAGCCAGAATTTCTATCATGCAAATCTGTTTAGGTTTATGTGACAAATGAATTTTGCTGGATTATTTATATGTTTAAAGTATCAGCTAAGGTATTTCAATCCTGGACCTTCTTAAGTATTCGTTGCCTCTAAATGAACTGGATATGTTGTATAATGGAATTACTAGATTTGTATTAAATTGTAGCTTTGGGACCCATCACTGTGTGATGCTATCTACTTTCAACTGGCTTTGTTTATCACAGAGAAGGGAACTGAATTAGCATAAGATACTACAAAGTAGTAAAGGGATTTTAGCACCCTATCTATTTGACCTCCTATTGACCTGGGCTAATTCATATTCTCCCTGGGATGCCGTAACAGGTCATTTTGTATTTGGAAAAAAATTAGGTCAAATTATGGCACAATGTCCCCTGCCTCTTTGGCGGTGAAGTCACAGAATTCCCTCTCCGCACACACACCCACACGTGTCTGTGCGCCTCCTTTAAAGGAAAATGAAGTTTTATTTGTAAATTGCTATGCAAGAGATTTTTATTTGTCTTCCTTATTGCATTCATGTGACTGCTGCTGCAAGCGTGGCCATTTATAATATCACTGGTGGCAGTAACGGGATGGTGGGAACGTGGCGGAGGGCAGCGCTGTGCGGTAGGTGTGCTAGCACACGGGGATGTGCATGTGCGCTCCCGGGCACGCACGGATACGCTCACACAAGGAGTTTTCCACCCTGGCCTTCACTTCATCCTCCCCTCCCATATACAGACTGGAAATGGTAGCTTTGCTGTAAAGAGAGTGCATGGAGGAGGTGGGGGAGTTGCACAGGAAGATCTGCTTTGTCCAGCTTGGAGGACGGGCTTGACCCTCACTCCTTAGCTATCAGACTGATTTTTCCTTCCATTTTGGGAGGGCTGCCTTTCACCATGGCAGAAATTTTTCATTAAAATAAAAAAAATTTCCACAGGATAAAAAGAGTTTACCCCACCATCTCTTCTCCAGATGGTTGGACCACCCTGCAAGATCCTGCACACCAAATATCCACACCTTCCCCTTGCAGGAACCAACCATCTGGGCACTTCCTGAGGTGCAAAAGCCTGCAGAGGCGGTCTGGGGAAGGTTGTGGGAGCCAGGTCTAACTCCAGATGAGGAAGGGTTGTTTGATCTTGTTTAGGAAGGCAGGAATAATAGATCTCAGGTGCATTTAATGTGACGCTTTGCTGCTCTGCACCATAACGATGCCCTTTGCAAGAAGCCCAGGTATGTCCTCTGCTACATGCTGTACCTGGAGAGCCTCTCTGTAGTGCTCAAGGATTGGTCCTTAGATCAGCTCTGATCTCAATGACCTTCTCAGATTTCAACTACAATTTTTTCATTTAGCTTTAAATTCTATTTCGGGAAAACAAAACAAAACAAAAAAGGTAGATCTTTACCCGAAGGTTGTTGTTAGTAATTCCAGAAATTTAAGTCTATTTTTTTCAGCAAAAACCATGAAATGAACTCCAGCAGTTGCTCTGCAGTGCAAAGGGCTGATGAATTACAACGGCAGCCTGCTTTATTCTCCTTAATAAGAAATTAGATCACAATAGGGATTTACGAAAATTACCTTGAAATGTTTGTGTGTTTGAGTGATTGCACAATTTGCTCTAAAATTATGTTGAATCATATGAGTTAGAGCATCTGCCTCTTTAGTTAGTCTATATGCTGCTTTAAAAATGCCCCCTTCTCCTTTAATAGGAGTCTGCTAATGAATGCAGAAGCTTAACCCTACAGACAGTGTTTGTTTGTTTTCTTTCCATTTTTCTAAATTGCCTTATTGATAATTTTCTCAGGACTTCACAGATTTCCATGATGACTTTACCAACTACCATTTCAGGTAGGAAGCGAGCAGTTCATTCAGGAAGCAGATTAAATCTTAATATTTAGCCTTTCAGATAACCTATATCCCTGGACAAGTTCACTTAATTATTCACCGATATCCTTTATTATACATGCAGTTTGCAGAAGCGCGGTTTAGTGCTAGAACGGGTGTCAACCTTCTTAAGACGAGCCACTTGAACGTACCTGCCCCCACCAATGTTTTTAAGGAAGCCTACGCCATTTCATTAAGAGGCAGGAGACACAGGCTGATGCACTGCATCTTGAATAACTTCGGAAAATCTTTTAAGTCAACCTTGTGTTTTAGTCAACAGGGAAGGTTTGACCTTTAACCTCCCAACAACCATCTGTTTCATTATTTATCTGAGGGAATCAGAG
>CM062575.1:3430000-3437500 GCA_031468815.1 Morus bassanus
ATAAGTATTTAGCATGCAAAAGCTCACGTCCAAATTTTTCTCCCATGATTTCCTGAAATCTGGGTATTTTTGCTTGCCCGTGGGGCTGTCACCAGCTCCCTGGACATCAGTGGACTCCCCAGGGTGCCCGATCCCCAAGCTGGGGCAGCAGAGGAAGGGCTTCCTCCCCAGCTCCCTGTCTTGCTTGAGTGCACAAAAATCACAATTTTTAACTTCAGCTCTGCCAAGGACCCCCAGAAATGCAAGAGGACTCTTGCACCTTGTCACAGCTTTCGCTCAGTATGTAGGATTTTAAAGAAACCAGACAAGAGAAATACTTTTGGTGGAGACATCCAGGTGGACATCAAGGGGACCTCAGGAAGGCAGGGGACATCAGGAAGGTCAGATGATGAACACAGGGTTATGTCACATCCATAATCCGTTTTACACGGTATTTTACCCCTGACAATAACCTGTATCATTTGCAAATTCCAAAGTGAGCAAAACCAGAATTGGGTTATTTTCCTGACTCCTGTCAGTTTTATACTGGTTTATGCCATGAAAACCGAGTGTTATGTTTTGGGTTTTTTTTTTTCACTGCAAATATCGTTGTTATCCCAGTAAATATCTAACTTGCTTCTTTCTTCTAGTAAGCTTTTGGATATTTTATAAGCAAAAATATGTCAGGGTGGGATTTGTCTTGTTATCTTGAACCATCTTGATTTTAGTGGATTTTAGTTGATTTTTTTTCCTCCCTTTACAATCACACATGCTACAAGAAATACTTGTAAGGAACAAGTCACCCCTGATCCGACACCCATTTTAGGGGAGATCTTGCTCCCAACCAGCCTGCATGGCTGTGAGCTTGGCGGCCGCTCCTCCAAGAGATACAAAACCTTGTACAAAGTCAATCAGATGGGCATGCATATATTAATTTTGATTTAAACCACACCTGTGACAACTGTGAAGGTAATGAATCCATAGGAAGCGATGGCTGGTGGAATGGGTGATTGGGCTATTCAGTTTAACCTGTCTCTGGATAGTAACCTGATCAACAGCAAAGTTATAACCTTGCAGAGTCCCTTCTTCTAAGCCATGTCTTTCTATTGGGAAAACATTTGTTTTAGACTGTTTGTTTTTTTTTTTTAAGCTACCTGTTCTGGCTCTTTACTCAAAACATAGTGGTTTCAGATGCTTTTCTGACAAAGGAAATGCACAGGACCTCTTCTTACAAGACATAGCCCGGAAAGGCGAGGAGGGATGATTTTTCAAATCTGGATTTGGGGCTCCTTTAATACAGACAGTAAACACCTGACCGTGGATAAATGATATTATCATTATCTTAGCCACAAACCATTCAGAACTTGTTAATTGCTTATAAAAAACTAAACACCTTTATTCCAAGATCTTCTATTGTGTGGGCGATATGAGTAGTGTGATGCCAGCAGCAGAAGGAAGACTGGATAGCATCCCAAATTTTGTATGTGCAGGCAATATTTATTTAAATGTCATTATATACTTTTAAATATCTAATGATCAGGCTATTAGCTGTATCACATGTCCGTAAGGGATTTTAGCACCTCATCTAACAAGGTAGTGATGGAACTGATTTTCTACCAGCCACTCTAATTTAGGTGACAAGGGAACAGGTGAGCAAAAGCAGCATCTTGGTTGAAATTGTCTTTCTTTTTCCTTCCCAGTCTCACTTAAGAAATCTGAATCAGCATAAAATGGGATGTATTGAACCATGCCTATTATCCCCACTAGATAAGAGAGGCCACAAAGGATTGAATTTCATCTGGCTCTTGGTTAATTCAGGAAACAGATGGAGTGCTACATCTTTCTCAAAGACTAAGGTCTAATGTAGCCCTATGACTAGAGTGAGGCTCTGTATTTTGAAGACCGTTCCCAGGTCAAACTGTACCAAAATGCAGAGATATATCCTTAAAAAAACACTTGCTAGGGTTTTATACAGATTTCAGTCAACTCTGAATTTGGGCCTTGTCAATTCATTTTGCTGGTTTTGAAACACAAGGCAAAATGCAGATTTCCAGAGAAGAAAGATAATCGGAATATTCTGAAAATACTCTCAACTGTTGAAATTTTGGAACATTTTTATTATTATTGATAAGTATATATTTATACCCATCTTTCATTTTGACATGTTTTCTGATATTTACCCGACCTTTTTTTCCCCATTTAAATCCCTTTTTATGTGGCCTTCATGGAAAAACACACAAGGCAAAAGGTACCATTCAAAAAACCTGCAGCAGAATGACATAAAACCTCTGAAAACATTGTGAGATTTTTTTTTTCCACTCATTTAAACTATTCCTTTGCTGAGAATGTCTCCAACCTGGAGTGAAATTTTATGGACAAGCTATATGAAAATGGGGGTTTTAAATAGTTACAACCCCCCTAGCAATAACGACACGAACACTGACGCTGCAATAAATCACAGAGGCACAGCCACATTCGCTGTTGCTGGAGGCGTGGGAGACCCTCCGATTTAGTGGCGCTTCTTGTCCTCACTCAGCTCACTGGATCCAAATGAGGAAGAAAGAGGAGAAATGAGGAGGCAATGAAGAAATAGCAATCCAAACTCTTCAGACTCCCCCAGAAAAGCTGAGGAAGCACGGATAGGACAGCATATGCAGTAAGTACACATTCGCCAAGTCTGACATTTCCTCTATCAGCAATGGGAGTTTGCCTCAAATTTTCATATTTTATAATAAGCGGGTAACTTAACGGGGTGAGAGTGGTGAAGAGGAGGACTTGAATTTGAGCTCTAAGTTAAAGTAGTAGTCATGGTTACTGGGAAAGGTAGCCGCTCCAGGGATTTCAGAACTCCATCCCTTTTGGTTGGGTTCCCAAACTGCCTCAACTTTTCGCCCCCAGCTGCTTACTGATATTTGCAGGTCCCAGCTGTCATATTCACATGAGTTTTGCAGGTAGCTACTTTTGTTGCACCCCTTCACAGCCAAATGAGATACAACTTCTTTCTAGGTATGGATACCAAACCCTCAGCAAAGCATCATCAGGAAATCAGTGGTCACCCCTGTCCAATAAAGGAATCCTCAAAGGTGTGGGAAGCATCATGTCTAAGAGTAAAGCAAATTCTCCCATCACTCATAATAGCACAGGCAAAGGGCAAGGGAAATCTGTGAACTGGACAAGGGAATAAATCTGTCTTTTATTTTAAACTCCAACCTTTATATTTCATAGCAAAATGGAAGACCTTGTCTTCTTCCACATTCAGCCCAGAAATCAAGTGATTCCCAGTATGGGTCTGCTTTGCAAAGTGCTTCTCAGACAAGGAGGGTGTTGAGCTATTAGTCCAGATTTCTCCACGAATAATAAAAAAGTTCTAGAAATATTACCTCCAATTTGCATCAAGCAAGCAAGAAACACAAGAATCAAGGGGATCTCCTGCAAAGTGTTCAACGTGGCAACATGCAAGGCTTCTAAGAGGACCAACAAATGTATTATCCCCTCTGTTGTCTCGTGTCCTGACAAAATTCAGAGAGCTACCTTCCCCCGAGACAGGGGATGAAGTGCTCTTCCTAAGCTCCTGATAAATCTGCTGCCTACCTGGAAACATGGGCAGGATGTTACCAGAAATGTCTTTATTATGTAAATGGGCAAAGCATTGAAACAAATTGGCAAAACAATAATTATTCAGCTAGGTTGATTCTCTGCAAATCTGTTCCAATGTCAAGCCTGAGACACCGAGCCGAGGAATAAGAAGCACTGAAGAAGGTGCCTCCCCGCTTTTAGTATGGGTGCGTACTATCCTCAGGCCAAATGCTGCCACACCAGTGGGCTATGGAGGGAAAGAAAAGTCACTTGTGTTATTTAGAGTATCTCCAAAAGGTTTACTCATCCTACAGGAAATCTACAACCCCAGGAAGAAGACCCAGCAATTTTCTATCTTCTGTGAAATTCGGTTGAAATTGTACAACAGGTTAAAAAGTTTCCTGGGAGGACTGACAGACTGACAGATGCTCCTACAGAGCGTGCAATTGTTTAAGCGTGCAATTGTTTAAGCCTCATTTCACTTGGAAACCAGGTTAAAGACAAGCAAACGGTGAAGCACAAGCAACAGGCAACCAACTCCCCCCCCCCCCCCCCCCCCCAAGGTGCAGAAATAATGCTGTGAAAATGCGCACAATCCTGTGGCTGCAACATCTGATCTTTCCCTTTTTATTTCTCCCATTACTGCTTGTTGGTCATGACAGCCATGTCTTTTATACATTTAAAGGGTCAAAATGTTCACTGCTGCGTTTGTTTGTGAAGAACCCGCTGCATGATAGGTGCTAAACAAATAAAATACTAAACAACAGCCGAATGTGCTCAAAGCTGGAGAAACCCAGTTTATTCTCAGCAATCCTGTCCTTGAAAATTGCCTTTTACATGGGTGGAAAAATCCTCACACCCCATTTTTCAAGCCCATCAAGACCAAGACTTGTTCCAGCTGGTTTTGCCAGGAATCCCAATTTTCTCATCGCCGCCCATTCGAAGCCTGTACGAGGTGAGGGGAGGCTGTGCCAGCTGACACTGGAGGGTAGTGGAGCGCAGGTGGTACCCGTTATGGGCGAGCATCCCCTCCTGCCCCGGCCCTTGAAGAGGGATGGGACACGCGCCAAAAGATCTGATGTTGTTAGTGCTTGGCAAGGCGCACCCCCACGTTGCAAGAGGCAAGCTGTTGCTGGCCAAAGGGTCCAGTCTCCGTAGGACTCTGTAAAGTTGGTGTATTTTTAGACGTGTGTGTGGAAGAATAGATTCCAGTTGTGGGTTGTCTGACTTAACTTCTTCTCTTTGCATGGTCTAATAGCAGAAGAGCTGATGAAATTAGATTTGCATGGGCACTCTGGAAGCTTTATTTGGAACCTGCCGATGACACAAGGGAAACGAATTCACTTATAGTTCCTAAACAGCAAAGTCCATTCATCACTCCAAGCTGGAAAAGCCCTTACTTTTATCTTATAAGAATTAACCAGACCAAGGCTTTCACAATATATTCTAACTTTGTAATATTATATAGTCTAACTTCGTAACATTATATAGTCTGACTTCATATGTAGCAGGGGCGAGGGTACACAGGGACTACTGGAACTGTGTAGAAAAACTGCACTCAGTTCACAAATATCTACCTTTCCTACATCAGCCTAAAAGGCTGGGTGTTCATCTTCGCTCATAAATGCTGGTCAAATTTTACAGCACAGTCCTGTAAGATTTCACAAGGGCTTTACATTGCTAAGCTCCAACGTGTATTTGTAGAACCAAAGAAAAATCAATCAATTGTAATAACAAACGAAAGAGTTATTTTTAAGAATTAGCATGCATGTATGTGATTCACCAAACATTCAGTGGAGAAATTCTGTATTCTCCACAACACTGGAATCAAACAATTATACTCTTTCGGAAGGTCAAGATACAGATTTTTTTAAAAAAACATAAATTTGAGTTCAACAGTTGCAGCTCATTTCTAATCTCCAAACCGTGGGTTTGCATCTCTGCATGTCTTGGAAAATATACTCCTGGGCATGCATGTGCAAGTACAATCATGGATTTTTTGAGATACCTGGTGATATGCATTTGAGTATTTGAGATTAGACTTGAGCCTTTAGTCTCTTTCAAGTGCTTAGATAACTGCCTCTTCAGGCTCAAGCCAAACCAGTCTCAAGCAGTAGCTGGAGGAGCATTTTAAAATGGATCTTCAAAATTCTGCTTCTGGATTGGCAAGTATTTGGCAGCTGCCTTTTGTTCAGCTAGAGTAGGAGGTTCTCTTTCATTTAACACCAGAACCTGCCTTTGAGTCATACTATACTCTTTTTTTGAGGTGGTCCTTGCCTGACACCTCTTGTCTAGAAAAAGGCACTGAAAAAGATCATACTAAGGGGAACAAAAGATGTGAAACAATTTGGGACTAAATGCATACATGTTCCTCCCGCAAAAGGAATGCAAACATTCAAAGTACTTTTGATACCCTTCCAAGCACGCTTTCTTATTTAGTCTTTAACTTCACTCTTCTTTGTCACCACAGCTGGCTTAGTCTTTTGATGAACCATTACTATTAGATTTCACTTTAAATTCTGTGCCTGTTTAACATTCAGCCACAAAGCTCAGCCCCAAGTGTTACAGGCTCACTAGGCTTCTGCCCAGCCGCATGATGCTTTCAGCTGGACCGTGAATCACAAAATGCAATGTTATGCCCTGATTTCTATTCTGAGGGGGGAAAAAAACCAACATTTCTCTGAAATGTAAGAATAAGAGAAATTTGGCGAGGTTGCTCTATTGCCTGGTATCAGCTTTGATGAATGGGACCTTAAAAAGTTTTTATATCTTTGCCACACCTTATTCTTTGCCTCTGGACCATGAAAGGGCCATCAGAGACGACGTGCTGCCAACCCAGCTACGAACAGTGCTCTCCGGGCAGTTAATTAAGACGTTTATCCCTTCATTCCCAAACTCAGTACATTTCAATCTGTTTAATTCTCACAGGAAGTCAAAAATAAAGTCAGGGAAGATCCATATTGTCGCACAACTGTAATGCTCTTGAAGGAAGGGTTTCGCTCCCAACCTGGTCTCTGTGTGCTGCGCTATGGAAAAGTTTGGAAATGATAGGAATGCCCAGATGCAAAATCTTCACAGAATAGTATAAAGATTGGGTATTTTTTTTCCCTCTGAAGAGCTTTTTTAGGAGAGATTAAGTTTACAGCTCTTTTAAGTGTCTACTTGATTTTCAAAGTCTGGAGTTTTGTTAAAAATAAAATAAGGGATTTTTTTGAAACAGAATATTTTCCCCTGAGATTCTTGCTTTTTGGAGAGCTGGTTTAGATACCCCGGAGCCGTAGGTGCTTGTTCTTCATTGTGTGCTGCACTTGCTGCCCTCCAGCCATCCTGCACGAGTGAACCCCCTGACATACCGTGCACGTCTGACACACCACGTACACATGCCGGCAGGACAGGAGGCAGCCTGGATTTCTGGAAGACACAAGGCAGCCAGGTCACAGATTCTGCAAGGAAATGAGGGCATCTAGCTTTAATTTCCAAGAGACCTCTGGTATCATTTCAGCATCCTGTTACACTTTGGACTCACTTGTTTTGCATACACAGAAACCCAATTAGAGCTGTCCAAAGAGTCTCAAAAAAAGGTGAACGTAAGAAGCTTTGATTCTTACCGAAAAAGACACTTTCCGCTCAAGATTTTAAAGTACTCAGTCACAGCTGGCATGCCTAAGCTTTGGACAGAGCTTTCCCAGTTTCTCAAATACCGACACAAAAATGATTACTTAATCTTTTTCTTCTGAAGTCTAATCAGGACAGGGTACATTTTGGATAGGAATAATTCCAAACCCCAGGTTTTGTTTTTTTTTTTTTCTGAGAAGTCCAAATGATTAACTTTCCTCTCTGCGGTGCTGGTGCACGAGCACTGCATTTCCTCATTTTTGACACAAGTGGGATTAGTGGAGGTTGGTAACAAAGGCTTTTCTGACAGTCTCTGTAGCCACGGCCAAA
>CM062575.1:3442500-3507500 GCA_031468815.1 Morus bassanus
GGTCAGTGTTGAGCCTTCAGCATATAAGGAGGAATTTGTTTATTTTTCTAAACTTCAGTTCAAAGCTCAGCGCTGGAGAATGGCCTATGGTGTTAAACGGTACATTTCAGCTGAATCCCAAACTTCCCTGGCATTTGGGAGAGATTGCCTTCTTCTAACAATTATTATTTACTTGTAATTAAATCCTGAACATGTTAAGTGATTTTCAAAAATAAAGAAAATACTTTCTAGCCCCTAAAAAGCTTTAGACTGGAGAGAAGGAGCGAGATGTAACATTATTGAGGTAAAGTTACACCATATTTTGATAACAGTGGTTTAATGAACCCCAAATACTCACAGCCTCGCCATCATCAGTTGAGCAGTTCACATTACACATCAAAGCAAAAGTGGGACTTGCAGAGAGTTTTTAATATGTTTTTACAGTTTACCCCAAAATGTATATTCAACCCAGACAGCTACTAGATCCTATAAGAGGGTGTTTGTTCTCTTTTTTGTATGGCATAACCCTTTAGAAAACATCAACTTCCTCTCCCATCTGAGCCACGAAAAGAAGAAAAATCTTAAAAAAACACTTTACAATTCATCAAGCTTCTACAGGGGAAAAAAAATATTGGTCTGTCCCTTACTTAATTTGAATGTGCACAAGATGTTGGAGAGAAAAAAAAAATCCGCCCAATGTCCTTTGGGTCTTTTCTGTTTGCCCTGTACTTTCCAGTTGCTAAGTTGTGTTCACAGAGACCTACACATGAGCTCCCCCCTCTACCAGCTTTGCTCCCAGACATCAAATGTTATGGCCAAGGCTTCTCTAGTCTCCATTGCCTCGGAGCCCCTTAGTCCTTCAGCGCAGAGAAAGGAAAGGTGTTACACGGAGAGTGGGAAGCTATGTAAACCCTCGCGTGGTGAAGCAGGAAAGAAGTACTAAATATAACGGTTCCATTTTCTCCTGCTTTAAATTTTACAGCCCTTTTGCATCACGTGCCGCAGGATTGTGGGAGGTTAACCTGGCGGAGCGTCATGCCTTTCCATCTGCATTTCATTGCATAATTTTTCTTGCAAGTTTGGCTTCCACATACACCACCCACCATCAGGAAAAGCCCCAGGAAGCCCTTCTCACAGGATCAGACCTCCTCATGCTCACAAGAAGGAGGGAGGAAGACTCTGCAAATCTCACTAAGACTGCAACTCAACTTGCAGCTCAAAAAATTTTTTATGTAGTTGCAGTTTGAAAGTAAAAGGTGACATATATAACCAGAGTATAAAAAAAATATTCAAAGGGAAGTGGTTGGCATGATTGGTATGGACTACAGCTGACTCCGGTTGCAATGAATAATTACAGTCATATTTGCACTGGTCCATGACATCTTTTAAAATGAATTACAGACTCATCACCCTGCTGCCTCCTGGCAAAGGGAATTAAACATTTATGTATCAACAGTTTATTAAGGACAATAACCTCTTTTTTAAAACCAACCCGTACTTAGCAGCTGTTAGGAAAAAAATATATATGGCTGCATAGCAATCTTTCAGCCATTTGGACTAAATTTGTAAAAATCAAGTGGTTGAATATGGCTGGTATTTGGATCTACATTTCTTAGTGGAAACTGAGATGAAACACTGCACATTTTTAAATGCCAGTTTACCCTAGGAAGTTTGTCATCCTTACCACTACAAGTCGTTGGTGGAACTGACCCGATAGTAGTGGCATTCAAAACGTTTTTTACAGATGAAACCCACAGTATAGAGCCTGATGGGCATCGGATTAACTGCTGCATGCCATTTGCCTCGCTCTTATGCTGAGTGCATCTAAATACTTCAGCTGGATGGGGCAAAAGAAATGCTGACATCATCCATGAACTCTGTGCTCAGATTTTCCTGTAAGCAAATACTAAAATAACCATGGGAGAACAGCAGTTAGATGAGGAGAAACGCTAAGATCCTGATTCAGCAAAAGCTTTTACAAAGGTATTTAAAGTTAAGCACATGCTTAAGTGTTCTGCTGAATCAGGGCCTAGGGGAGGTCTTGTTACCTATGAAAGATTTCTAAGTGGGGAAATGGAGGAGGAAAGCAAGGTGTACAATTACAGCAGGAGTATAAAGAGACAAGGAGACATGGGAAAATTTTTTTGGGTTGAGGTTATCATTCTAACTTGATCAAGAAGCTCAACAAAGATGCATAGAAACTAAGGACAAATAACCATTAAAATTAAAGCAGAGGCACAATGAAGGGAATGGGGCTGGGAGCACATGAACTGGCAATCAGGCAAGTGAAAAGCAGAGGAAAACTTTGCTGCTCTGCATGGAAGGACAAAATACTCCAGGAAAAAAAACAGGCTCTGAAATTTTAAAACCCTACTGCCAAGGTCTCTTCAATATCAGCTCTAAAAGGGAGGGGGAGATATTCACAGTCTGAATTCAGTTTGCTAACTTTGGTGTTTAAATTGGGAGCAGAGGCAAGTTCAAGGACTGAACCGCCCTGGAGTATGAGAGCCTTCTGGCCAGCAGTCAGAGGGTAGCAGGATGAGGTCTTTAGGGGAAAGCAGCTGGTGCTGAGGACCCCATCTCCTCATGCTCTCCAGAACCTCTCTGCAATTTGAAACACAGCGCAGCAAGTGGGAATGACTGCATGATTTCCTTCAAATGTGCACTCCTGATCCAAACTAGCTCCATTAATGACCCTTCCAGTTTAGCAGTCCTCTTCTCTCCGTTGACTATGCAGGAAAGGAGGAAGCAGACTTCCTCTGTGTGTTTCTTTGATTATGCCCATGTAATATGATGATTATCAGATTTCAGTAACTGTTGCTGTTCTCCAGCTTGGCCTGTTGCAATAAATTAAAACGGGCGTTATGCTTAGTCCTGTATCAGGGCACTTTAATCACATAACGTGACCATTAGATTCTCTGTCCACAAATTGGCCACAAGTTTGGTCAAATTATCAAATTACATTACTGGAGGAATATTAAAATCATGTGAGAGGGTTTTAAATCCCAGTAGTTCATGAACTTTTTTTAATATCTGCCAAGCCGAACAATGGGACCCTTTGCAATCCCCCGGTGAGCACCTATTAAAACCACAATTTACAACTATACATATCATCTAACGTGTTAACCAGGTGTTCCAGTGTTATTGTTTGAAATTCTACCTAGGTTTAAATCAAATGAAGAAAAGCCAAAAGTCCAATTAAAATCCCACATTGCCTCTTTATCGTATGTAGGTGAAAGATATTTGTTATAGATTTAATGGCAGAAATGTCATAAAATTTTAGACCATCCTCTTTTCTTCCCAGTTTCTTGTTTCTTGCTCAGATTCTCACAGCTTACTGGCATTTCCTGTCCTTAGCTGTAAAAAAAACAGAATAAATCTAGGAATTTCTGGCTTAATTTTAGTAGCATCCTGGACACTCCAGCAGAATTTGACAATTGAGTGTTGTCATGGGATATTAAAATTCTGCAGTGGGCCCATTTAAGCTATTATTTCATAGGCTGTCCCTTAATCAGTTCCATCCCTCGGCTGTGCACTCTTTGCCAACATGTGTCTATTTTATTTAATAGTTCAGTGACAACAAATTTATGTTGCTAAGCTCCAAAAAGTAAACCTTACCAAAATACCTCCCCAAACTGCCTTTACAGACATCCACCAAAGTAATATGGAATTCAGTTGTCTTCACTTGGCCGTAATTACTTCCAGACCCAGGCTGCCTATCTTTGTCTTTGGCCATTTTTCTCATTCCACCCTAGCCCAGAAATAGTGGTGTTTCTTTACATTTATGGTTTTCTACTTAGATTTCATTGTCACCCACCCCTCCTACCTTTTGATTTTAGCAGACCTTGACATTTAACTAGTGACCTAGCTCTCCCTCCAAATATATGTTTTCTTCTCTGTTTGACAAAAGACTTGGGTTTTCAGTGCCCAATAAAACAAATTAATTTTCTTTCTGTGAGACAACCTTCCCCACCCCCCTTCTTTTCTCAGGCATTAATACTGGGACAATGAAAAAAGTCACTGTTGCCTTGCTAATTTGAAATCCATTGAATAATATGATAAATGAGATCAACTTTTTTGTACAGAATTAGTAAAACTGGCAAAAAATAAATGTGTCAGTTACAGCACATCTGTTCTCTTTTACGCTTTACTTAAGAAAATAATTCTTGCCAGATTTTACCCACCCATAATAATTACACAATTTTTACAGATGTAGTTTGTAACAGCTTCACTTTGGTCCAAAACCTTTAATATGACTTGCAATGAATTTACTTCTTGGCTTGCACTTTATTATGTTTTTGCAATAAAGGGGCTGAGGTAAAGTTATTTGTTTCCAGCTCTGCACCTTTTACTAACATTTTTATAAACAAAACTGCTAGGCTAGAAATGATTGTTGCTGTCACCACCACTGTTACTGCTGCAATTACTACACATTTTGCATTTGGATATTTAATTTGGCATTTGCTTGGAGTCTGTTTTCCTTGTTCTTAATTATCTGTTCTTTGGGAGCACTAGACCAGCAAGAAGGGTACTCATGCATGTCCAGCTGCAAATGATGAAACATCATGACTTCCATTGATATTTGAAGACAACGGTACTAATTATTGGAAATGGGTCCTGGCTATAAAATTTTGAGCCAGCTCCAGAAATCTCTGCGTTTCAGGAGTGTTAGGGCCTAGAGCTTTGATTTGGCCCCTGGAAACACAACTCGAGATCCAAAGTTCAGGCCACTTCCATGCCAGGGACTCAGTGTGGGCCAACCTCTAATTGTAACAGCATGGCAGGCAGTGCCACCGTTGTTAGGCTCTGTCTTGCATTTACATTGATTTGCAAAACTTTATAAATCAGATGCAAATATTTTCAGCTGCTGAAACTTGCCATAAAATACCCTGGCCTTAGTCCAAATGAATTCTGACATCCAATTTTTTAAAAGGAAAAAAAAAAGAAAAGGGAAAGAGAAGTTACAGTTTCCTACCAAAAGCAGATAGGATGTATCGGGTTTCTTTTTCAGGGCCAGATACTTAAAAAAATTGATTCATAGGGAACAGCACATTATTTCATGAGCAGAACCAGCCCAGTAACACCGCTTTGGAAGAAGACGCTCCGTTTTAATTAGGAGGCATAGGTGGAGTAGTGACCGCAAGCCGATTTTGATCTCATAAATTAAACCTCTATTACCTTTAAAGGGGAGGTGTGACAAGCTGAATAGACGTGGTACTTGCAGCAATCACTGAGCATATGCATTTGGTACCCATACAGATCTCTGCCACACTAACCGATATTATTGTTATTATAATTCATGGCATAAACCGTAACCACTTGCAACTGCTACACGCTGCACAACCCAATTAAGAGCAACAGAAATGGCTACATTTAATGGGTCCAATGACATGATAATGCGTTCAAAGGGTCAGTGCCTTACATCGCACATCAATGGCAGTTGACACACTGTTTTTTAATACTACCACTTAAATATGCATTAGAGGTTTAAAAGCGGCATTGAAGTAATGAGAAGGGTTAGACTTAAACTTATAAGTGCAAGTAAAGTGTGACCTGCAAATATAAGTGTTGATAAATTCAGTGTAGGTTTTTTTTTTTTAAGTGTAAATGCACTTTTAAGATTTACCTATTTTAAGTTAGTGCTCCTGCAAAACCCAAAGCATTTACTGAGTTCACTCAAAGCAGTGAAACCTTCACCAGATGAGGCCTGTAAACGGGACAGGGCTTTTTTGCTCACACTGTGATGGCACTGTGCCCATAAATGTATGATTTTTGAAACAGAGTTTAGGAAACCATTCAATGTGCAATCACAACACGAAATAACATCTTGTCACAGAATGCTAGACAGCTGGGCACAATTCCCTTCTACCCCGAACCTGAACCCTGTCCTCATGCAAACATTTTCAGTCCCTTTTGCAGCACCTGCAGGAGAGGCAAGCAGCAGTGAGACCCAGGGCACCCTCCCGGGGCTGCCCCCAATTCCAGGAGGGTTCCCACCTCATCAGGAGTGGTTTCACAGCTTGCCAAAGTCTTCCTCTGGTGGCACTGGGGTCTTAGATCTTTTGGGGTTGCTCATTAAGCTGCTCCCACCGGTTTTTCACTTCAATCTGTTTTTTTCTTTTTCTTGTAGATAGCTCAGAGACACTTAATCAGAACTAAATAAGGTTAGAAGTACGGGATGAGTTATTATGGGCCAAGAGGTTTGTGATATCACTATCAGTTCCAGTCTGGACTTGTTGGAAGTGGGATACCAAGGCCCTGGGAGTCAGACGGCATCAAACATGTTCTGTATACAGAGACACGTCCTCCAGCCCTCTCCTCCGCTCAGCTGTCCCACAGAAATTAGGCAAATTCGCAGCAAGTCCTGCAACCTTTGTGGGGTTTTCTGTGATGAGGCAAATCCAGCTCTGAAATCGAAATTGTCTCCTCGTGGCCTTGGCCAGGCTGCTGCACCCGCAGCGTGCAGATGGGCAGGGCTGCAGGGCACCGTCAGCGAGCACCAACCCCGGGACTCACTTTTAATCAAAACAGAACAAAAAAGGAACAAACAAAAGAAGTATATCTAATATTTTGGCTGTCGAATCATTTTTTAAAAAGCTGACATCGTGCCTATAATCCCATCTGAACATTGTGTGCATGAGATTTAAATATGTTAATAATCACTCCCTGCTCCTGTCATTTAATCTTTTTTTTGAGTTGTTTAGCCAGATACTGGAGCCGGTCCAGTTCCCTTTCCAGCTGAGCCCTTTCTCTCACACCACACGAGCACATTGTAGGGATCATTTTTCGGAGATAACAGAACATATTAGCTCTGTGAATACTTACAGTTCTCATTACACTAACCCCCTTTATCCGGCGCCGGCGCATTGCTGCGGCAAACTCTCTAACCAACCCCGAGCCTGTGCAGCACAAAGAAAGTCTTTGGTGATGTGGCAGCAGTACATTTCCAGAGCAACACGGGTAGCTTCCTCCCCCATTTACAGGAGGAACTGGCTGTAATGAATTTAGATGATATTCAGCTCTACTACACTGCTTAATTCACTCGGTGGCCTTGATGTTATAGGAGATGAGCAAAGGGACCGGGGGTAAATCCAGTTGACTTGGTGTTAAAGTTAACATTAACAACAGTAACAGCAAGCTCCCGGTGTTCGACTGTCACTGACCCTTCAACACGACTCAAAAGCGCTGTGATTCCCATATTTCCCCTGCTAAAGCAAATACAAGCCCAAACGGTAGCGCGCGGTTGGTTTTGAGCGTGCCCTGCGCTGGGTGGTCTGGGGACTTATCCTACTTCCCATCTCATTTGCCTGCAAACGCCTTCACCTTGTCAGGGCCAATAATTATCCGGCCGGCGATGCTCAGAGCTGCCATTCCTTAAGATTGGATGAGATTGAAGAGGCTGAGGCTCGGCTCCTCTGTGCATTTTCTCCGTCAGTTAGTGTATACACTGGGGGCCCGGCGAGCCCTACAGCAGAGCTACACTAACTTTCTCTCCCCTTCCTTATTATGGAGCTTAATAACAGCAGGCAGTGTATTAATATGTAAGAGATCAAGAGATTATTGATTAGAATCACTTGGCTAATATCCCCTGTCTGTCATGTAGTTCAGCAGCCCTTTCATGATTTTTTGTGTCAGTCCATTTAAATATTCATGACAGAGTTGCTTTGTACCTCCACGGCTGAATTTCTAATTAATCTGCCAAAAGAAATACAATATGCCCCTAAGCCTTATTATTATAAGGGTCAGCTGAAACAGAGCTGGCCTGGCTAGGCCTAAGGGGTAATTAATTATAACAATGCGGTGTTTACCTTCGTCGGTACCTGCGGCCTAAATGAGTGCTAAATTAGACTCAAACCACTTCAGTCCGTGTTTGAAGCACCCCGATATGCCAGACTAAATCATAATGATGGGGAGGAGAGAGCGGAGAGCCGCTCCTGTGTAACAACATAATCAGCAATTATAGCTAGGAAATGGGGAGAAGGGGGAATTTTATCTCATTAGAAGAGCCCGAGCAGAAAGTTTTTTTTTCTGTCACCAGCTCTTTTCTTTCGAATTCAAATGATCCCACTCTAAAGGTGAGGGATCTCAAATTTAATTCCAGTGCAGAAAGCCAGCCTAATTAGTGGTATACTTTGGCTAAAATATGAATGACATTTGCTCCAGCTTGCAGCGGCCTATTAATAGAGGGTGTCAGAGTGAAACATTAAGTGTATCATTCTTCTGTCAATTTATTTCTGTCATTATTGTTTCTTTATTTCCTCTGCCACATTATGGTCACTAATTTCTTCTCACTTTTATGAGATTCTTAATGTGGGCCTTTAATGAACTCCAAAAACTCAACCACAACTCTGAAATTAAAATACTAGTCTCCTGTCAGTGTGATGCGACAGAGTAAAACTTGAATAGTATCATTCTTCTGTCAATTTATTTCTGTCATGATTTTTCTTTATACCCTGCCACATTATGCCCACTAGTTTAATTCCATTTTTATGTGACTTGTTAATGTGAATTTTAGGTGGCTTTTAATCACCTCCAAATTTGTAGAATATCACAATAAATCATAACTGTATCCCCTCTTATGACAATTTATTTCTGTCATTATTTTTTATTTCTCCTTCCTTATTACAACTCCTAGTTTCATCTCCTCCTCTGTGACCTTTACATAGTTGCATTTTGAAAAGGGAGCACAGCCAAAGTTTGCTCTTTTGCAGCATCACAGCGGTGGCAGCACGGCATTGCTCTGCCCGCCCGGCGATGCTCTGCCCGTCCCTGCTGCGGCGCCGGCCGAGCCGTGGCTCTGGCATCACCCGCGGAGGCACACAGCATGTTCAGTGCCTTGGCGTTCCCCAACAGCAGGAGCCTGGCCCAGCATCACCAGCGTGCTGCGCTTAAGGGGTGGCTTTTGAGTAAATGACATTTCATTAACGCTATTGATTGGGGCCAGTCTAATTCATCTGTGTAATGAAAAGGTGTAATTAATTGGTGCTGGTGAGTCCTGTCTCCAGCGATCGTTGAGGAACAATACAAACACGCCCGTGCTGCAGCACCAGGAGGTAATGCAGGGTGTTCAGCACCTGCAACACAGCCTGTACCTCCCTTTACAGTGACTTTTTAAGAAGAAAATTTCTTCAACAAACACAGAAACTTACACCAGTTCTTGGGTAGTAACTCACAAAAAACCCTCAGTGTTTTCTCCATTTTTAACTCCCTCAAATAGCTGCACATCTAAACTTCAGCCCAGCTGAAGAGAAGATGGAGTAATCCCTAGCCAGTCTTTTGAAACTGTGCATAAAGCGTCTGTAAATGATGAAAAAGGAGATGAGGGGGATCTTTTTTCCCTAAGATGATCGCAAACACAATCGTTCACAGACCTCTCCTTGTGCCCAGACCAACATCGTCTCTCCATGTCCCCCGTGGGTGATGCCAGGCAGTGGCTTCCCTTTACCCACGCATGAAAACAGAGAGTGGGAAGACCCGAAACATGCCACTGCCACTGCAGATCTATCATGTGTGGCACTCCAGCCTGAGAAATGTCCCTCTGGAGTGCTCCAAAAGGAGGTAGAAACCATCCCCCTGGAGCTCATCACACATCACTGTCTTGACATTTTCCCAGCCATCCCTGCTGCCTGCACTCCCGGCATGCAGCAGAAATCTGCAGCACCTTATGAAGTCAAGCTGAAATATCTCAGCTAGAAAAAGCAAATGGGCTTAAAGTCTTGCACCAGGGTGGGGGGATCTGCCAGAAGGGAGACCCCTTCCCAGGCATGTGGGGTCACATCAACGAAAGAGATTAGAGAGGAAAATCAGATGAGTCTGGGTTATGCTGGAGCTGCAAGCCGACATCAAGTAGGTGGCTCAAACATGAATATGCTCAGACAGTATTGATTTGGACAGGGTTTTGGATGTAAAGGTACTGATGGTCTGGAGAACTGCCCAGAGGCTGTGCTGGTGAAGCACTGCTGCCCTTGCCTGGTGCGGACCCAAGCCCGCTTCGCCTTGCTCTGGCAAAATTGCAAGCAAAAATCCAAAGGTCTGACCTTCCTGGGACCACATAAGGTCCTGGGGACACCCAAGGAATGTTTCATTCCTATTCTCCTGGGGCTCAAATGTCACCTGCAAAGCTCTTGGAGATTCATGAAGCTGATGTTCTCAGTGGGCAGCAGTGTTGGGCAATGTGGAGCGGGTGGGTGCCGCCCACTGACTTATGCTCGGTGGGCATAGCCGTGCTCCGAGCATGCAAAGCGCGAGTGCTTCCCTAAGTTGAATATACTGCGCTCCTTTTCGACCAGGATAAAGTGAACAAATTGCACAAAGGAGAATTCTTCTGAGAAGCGTGACACCATATTTCCTGCATCTGTCTACTATTTCTAAACTGATAAGAAATACTACATCTTTAAGCTCTAGACTACCATTAATTAGGTGGCGGTGTGTGGCATGCATATGTAGGAGGCTCTCAGAAGAACTGCAGCAAGGACCAGTATCAGGTATAGGCCTGCTAAAGGATGTTAAATGACTGTAGGATTTAACTCTACTCATATTTACCTTTTTCCGTAAGTTTAAACACTTTGCCTGAGAAATATTTTTTTTTTCTGAAAATATGCAAATACATGCCTTGGGAGCGAATGTCGCAAGCGGTTGGCATTAGTCTACTTGGACACCCAGTGAAGTCTGCAGGAGCTGGCTCATTCAGAGCAGAGTACTCTATATTAGTTGGTTCAAAATCCAACTCCTCAGACACATTTCACAAAGTAATCTTTAAATTTTGACCTAGAGGACCTGAAAATGAAGAGGACCTCTATACTACAATTTGGTTTTGAGATCCATTAAATCAGGCTAAGCAGAATCTCTATCTGTAATGTCACATTAACAAAGCTAACTATTGCTATTTTGCTAAGGCTGTCTACAGACTGTTAAAGCATGAAAGTCCTATAATTTCATAAAAATCCCAAGTATTCAAATTTCCATACAGTGGTGCTTTTGTATCTAATTTAAAATGAGTAACAAGCTTACTCTATACATACAACAGATCATTAACTTGATAAGATACTTGTAGCATATTAAGTGAATATTGTGTTGTGCTAGCAAAACAAATACAGAATAGAAATCTGCTAATGCAAAAGATTTTTTATATCATTAGGAGTGGGTCATCTTTTGGTATTCAAATAAGTAAACTGAATTCCATCACTGAGCACTCCAGTTTGTTTTTTTTTCCCCCCTACTCTAATTGAAAGCAAAAGCACAAGATGGAAAATGGTCCGTACAAATGTGAAAGGCTTAGGTCAGATTATTTTAATTTTTTTTTTTTTTTTTTTTTTTGGAGGTTGCAATTATCTGAGACATTAGCTTTTATAGTTTTATTTCTCCTTTTGTATTTCCAGCCTTGCCGATTCTTAATGCAAAGAACTGGTTTCATTTTCATCCAGGCTGTGTTTCACATTTGGTAGAGCCTGTTTGCCTCTCTTTCAATGTTTGTCTAAATAAAAGTATATTTTAAACCTATGAAGCCTCTATCAGTAACATGCATATTAATTTTAATTACAAAAAGGTCCAAACTTTTGATCTAATTTCATATAAAAGCGCTCTTTAAAATTCTAGCACACTGGAGAGGGAAAAACATTAACAAAAATATTTACACATGGGGTGTTTTTTAAAGAATGAATTATAATCCTCTCAGAAAAAGGGCCTAAAGGGGGAACGTACCGAGAGAACTGAGGCTGGCAGTATGGGAAATATATATATGTAGGCAAACATACACATCCCCTCACGCTGCTCATACATAACTGTATTGGCAATATTTGTAGTCCTTCACCACGCGATCATGAGAGGGCCTCAGAGTGCGTTCCTTTGTCTTTATTCACAAATATTTGTGGTATTTTTTGTAGGAAGATCGATCATCTGGGTATTGGAAAGTGTGCACTGACGGGTACCGCTGCACGGATGCATGTACTGCTTTCCCTGGCTGCAGCAGGACGGGGCCCTCCAGACACAAGCTGCATTTCAGGATTACCCTGAAAGGTGCAAAAGGTGCCCTGGAAAGCACCTCTGCCAGCTCAGTTTAGGGGTTTCCTTTCCAGCATGACAAAATTCCCAATTTATTTCCTTTGATATCTGTATTTAACGGGCTAATTTCTGTTAGGCATCAAAAAAATCCATAAAAAGATGACAGGGGAGACGGTGGACAGAGCTACGGAGCTTGCAGACTTCTGTGGGTTTTTTAAATTCTGTCAGCTGGATATTGACTGACTTTCTAATGCACACTCCTCTAATTCTTAATTAGAATGACATAGCTAATTAATAAGTTTTTTCCAATTATAAATTAACTTAGGATCAGAACTCTGGCTTTGCATGTAATTTCCTATAATCGCTAAAGCTACTGCAAAAACATGTCTCCTACCAACCGTAACTTTTTTATTTAACACAGACAGACAAGTTCTCACTGGGTTTAAATTTTACAGCAAATTATCTCTGTTGGGATTTATGAAGGGAAATTAAAAAAAATTCAGAAGAGTTTTCTCTTTTCTTTTTTTCTTTTTCTTTTCTTTTTTTAATGCTTCTTTCTTTCTTAAACAAAATAACATCTCTTAATCGACAATTTCTTTCTGAGATTTAAAAGGAATTCATCTTAATATTTTAATGTTATTACAGGGAAGGAAGAAAGAGAGCAGGTGATAATTCGTTTTTTCATAACTGTTACCACCTTTTCATGGTTTCTGCAAAAATGATTTGGGAGGATCCCGCATGCTGCTCATTTATAGAATCTTAACTGGAGAGACACTTATCTCTTTAGTAATGAACCAGTGTAATTAAAGGTGGGAATGTGGAAGAGTTCAGGCACTGGCAACATGTCACATAGTTGGCTGCTGCAATTCCTCAGTGGTTTATCAAAGACTACTCCTTTAATATGGAGATTACACTTATGTACTTGTCTGAACTTGAAAGGCATTTGCCTAATTTACTTATTAATGAGATGTAAATCTATTTGTACGGCACGTCACAAGTTTCCCGAAATCACTGCTACTTAACCGGTGATAAACCCTATGATTTAAACGAAAAATAATACATTTAGCTTTCCACATTCATTCTGTTAAAAATTGATATAGTCTATGTTAAATTTATTAATATTGCTTGCTGTCATTCAGTTTGCAGCTCTTACTGAAATATGACTTGACAGCGGCCGCATTAAAGATGTATGCCATTGTATTCAACAAAGATTAATGAAGCCCGGTAAAAATAGCTGTAAAAGAGAAAGTGATCCGAATGTAAAATCAGTGAATTAAATGAGGCCTTGCATACCATTTGTTAATATGCATGAGGAGGGAGGCAGCGAATGAAAATGTCTCCCTGCAAAGTTCATTTGGGAATGTTTCAATATTGTCTGAATATCACCAAACTATTGAACAGCGGCTTAATAGAGCCCTATGTACCGCCGAGGTCCGTGCGTGCGTGCCCTGAGAAATGCTGGAGACAAAAACTGATTCACTTGCAAACAGAAGGGAAGCCTGCAGTAAAAATAATAATAATCTGAACCTAATAATATAAATACATACAGGATAGGTGTCTGTTCTCCTCCTTCTTCCCCCCACTCCACCTTTCTCTGTCTGTCTATAGGGGAGGCTTTCAATATTAAAGCCACTTGTGATAGAGAGCTTTAATGCTATATGCCTCTTTTTATGGAAGAATTGCATATGGCAACACTTAAAAGGCTTAGATTCTCAGGATTTCTAAGAGGTTAATGTGTCTGTCTGTCTGGGTGTCACAGCTATTCGTACGCCGCAATCCGTGTGGCGAAAGACTTTACTGACTTCTTTGAATATTGTTTTCAGGGAGTGATTTATTTCAACAGCCCTCATTATAAAATGCTACTGAATTTATAACATACAGGTTAAGACTTTCAGATAAATTAGCGCTGACAGAAAATAGCATGCAGTAGTCACAGTGTAAACATGCCGTATTTATCAATCAAGGTACTAAGGTATTTTGATGGACTTGAGCTGTTGCTGATGGGCTTGTTTTCAGATCTGAACGCCAAGTCAAAGATTTGCAGAAAAGACCGCTCTGAAATATTTTGCTTTGGCAGTTTAAAAATATATATTAATCTGGCTGCCCCTTTGGTAGTAAAGTAGCTAATGCACCTGAAAGACTGTCAGCTTGGAGGCAATTTGGAGCTATAATGTATACACGTACGGTGTAAAAGCTTGTAGAAAAGCTCTGCCTAAAGCATAAACTTTCCCAAAAGAATGAACACCAGTGTTCAAACTGAGAGCAATTCAGAGGGATTTCTGTTACACGGCTCAGCTCGTGTCTCCCGATTGTGCAGTCTCAACAGGTAGCCTGGCGTGGGGATCACGATCACCCCCACGCCCCGCGTGCAGGGGGTTCTGCCTCCCCCAGTTTTGCTGAAGGAGAAAAGGGATGGAGCCTGGAGCTGAGCGGTCTTTTGGTCCATGGATGAAGGGAGGAGGGAGGCGCCAAGGCACGTGCTGCCGCAGGTTCAAAGCGGTCTCCAGCGAGTCGCACGCAGCCCCCCTACAGCTGCAACTAACGGCATTTGGAAAATAAATCTTTGCATTTAAGGACATGGGAAGCTCGAGTCTGTTTTTGAGGTTCTGCAGGATACTGGATCAGATCAGCCCAAGTTTGGTTTGCCCGAAATTAGTGAGGCAGGTGCAAAAAGACCTGCTAACTTAACAGATGAAATTTCTTATTCAAGTAATTTAAATTTTGCATTTGGAGAAAATCTTTCTCTTTTGTGAAATAAATTGGTGTATGAAACAAAGAAAAAAAAAGTCCATCTATATATATATATTAAAAAGTCCCTACCTAATTGTTCCCATATTTTGCTATTTCTGAGACATTGTAAAGTTTGGCCAAAGCAGTACCGGGTTCCATAATACTTTTGTATTAATTACAAAGAAAAATCAAATGGAAAGAGACACAGTCCAAGTGTTGGGATTTTTAGGATTTATTGTACTCTCCATTTAAAAATACTTAATTTTTGTCATGAAAAATTCCCTATTTCTTTCTCCCATCGGGTGACCACCAGAAAAATGAGATGGTGGAACCACTCTTACTTTACTTTTTTTTTTTTTCTAAATAACTTTCAGATTATTTTGGAGAGAGCCTGGAAACCATAAGGATCACAAGCTCAGGCCTATGGATAAATCTAGAATTTAAAAAAAAATGATACATGTGTACAGTATTGAACACTGGATGACATGAGAAATTGTTTTTTGCAACCCAATGTCCTTCAAATGTCATGTTTGAGGAAACTCCTGATATCCATGGAATATCTGCTTCTGCCTCTGCTTAATTAAGAACATTTGTCTAGTTGCAAGACTTTAGTTCATCAAGAGTAGACATTAAAAAAAGAAACAGCAAACACCCAATGGGGGAAGAAGCAAAGAGCCTGCCCTTTGGATTCCCAGCTCTCCCTGATATAACTAATTAAACCCATTCATAAGGCAACCTGCAGTAATGGCCAGACACAGGCTACTCTTGCTCGACTTTGGCTGCAGCATTAGCACCCTGTGGAATGACCTATTTGCTTCCCTACTCCCTGAACACAGTGTAAGATAGTACTAGGAGAAGGCAAGGCCCTGTATAACAAAGTAGCACAATTAGTATGAAGCTGCTCCTGCTTTAATGTCATCTTCACTCTCTTTTCTCTGCACCTCACCTGAAAGGTTGGTCACTGCTCATGGATGCCCATGCCTTTGGTCATGCTTTCCTCCTGTCTCCAGGGGTGAGCATCCAGACAGCCAGCAATGGGAACAAAACTATTACTTTCTCATATTTACCAAAAAAAAAAAAAAATATGGAAAGATAAGGCAGCTAAAATATAAGGAAATAACTTCCTGCAGTAATACCATGGCACTGGTAAGCAACACTCCTGCCTTCTGCTACATCTCACATTAATGTCTTATTGCTTTCGAGGTGATGAACAAAGCTCTGCAAGGGGGAAAAGGAGGGAAAAGTCTTGAAAGTTGGAATTAAAAAGGCTAAAAAAAATTGTTAACTTGTGCAATGATAAACTTTTTATTCCAGTAACAAGACTTAAGTTTTCTTTGAGAACAAGAGCAGAAAGGGAAAAAGTGACCTGTTGGGGAAATGGCAGGATCACTCCCTTTTCCCTATAGGCAATGTCTTTTCTTGGGGATTTTATTCCCCTTTAACCCCCTCCAAACTGTAACCCCCTGTGACAAGCCATGTTACCGAGGCCAAGCAGAAGATGAGCAGTGGCAGCAGCATTGAACGTCTACACAGGAGAGGTGAAGCTCATGATGCTGCTGCGGCTTCAACAGTGAAGTAAAGCCAAGATCAACTATAAGGGAGCAGATGAAGTGACCACAGATGCATTTCAATGGTGAATCAGAGTAGGATTTGGTCCTTAGATAGCCCTATTCTCCTCCAAAGTGGATGCCTTTTTGTAGCTTTAGTGTTCAGGTAAGAAGTCAGGAACAATGAAGTAAGACTGTGGAAAGCATGGCAACAGAGCAAATCCCTCATCCCTGATGGTGGAGTGTACACAACCTTTGGGCCATTATGGGGAGCAGTAACAGCAAGGTTGGGAGAGCAAGCAGTACATCACTGATGATCCATCAAGCCAAGACTCCAAAAAGTGGCCCTTTAAGTATTTTATTTTGAAATAACTCCCTTCTTGGTCTTCACATTCTTTAAGTAACAATATTATAGGAGACAAAGTGCTTGAATATATACCCAGTTGTTGTGGTGCTGTGAATCACATTGGTTCTGGCATTTACCCTTTGGTGTCTGCTGGAGGAGCATGCTGCCCCCGTTCGAGCAGCCTGCTCGGGTGCTGCACTGGTGGTAGTCCCTGAATGCTTCATCCCTTGGCACTGCACACAGTGAAACTGGTCTCTTTCCTCAGGGAATTTTAAAGATGTTTATTTAAATTAAGACCTTTTATACTATATATTGTGACTTTGGGGTTTTAAACTTATATTTATGTTATTATTATTTTGGAAAAATGGAAATGCATGCCAGACCTTTGGGCCAGATCCCAGCCCAGAGCCGCACTGCAGCAGGGAAGAAACCATGTCTCCATAGCAGATGTCTACGCTGAGCAATGCAATGCCAAAGGTGGTGGCTGGGTCCCCGGTCACTGCGATGTCTTCAGCACATGCCTCCACTCTTCCCACCCCCAGCCCCCTCAACATGATGCTGAATGTATGTGGCGTATCTTACCCTTGACGTCATCCACGGGCTTCCTTGATGTTCTCTTGGGGCTGGCAGTAGCCCTCCATATAACCCTTTGAAGTGTCCCAATTCCTGCAAAGAGCACAAAAGACATGATCAGGCACCACATCACCCTTACCCCACACCAGAGCTGGCCTCCTGCAACTTCTCTCCGACATTTGAAATGGGAAAGTGATTCAAAAAAGAAAGGCGGGGGGGGGGGGGGGAGGAACACCCTGATCTGTGATTTTTTGGACAATCCTGCGATTTGTTGTTTGTGAGCTTTTTGGTTTGGTTGCAAACCAATGGCAAAGGCAAACACCACAGTTTGCATTGCCTTTGGCTTGGAAGGTGGGGGTTTATTTCCAACCCTGGTTTGCTGCACAAAACTCCCAGTGACAAGTCTATGGTATAAGCAGTGTCTCCTCACTTGTGCAGCGACACAAACATACTGGCAGCCATAGTAACTCTCCATTTATTTTGTTGCAGCAATTTCATTAATTGTAAACCTGTTCACTGTTTGACAATGAGCTATCGCAATGGGTTTGTTTACAAATAGGTTTAACACTGAAGATGGTGCCTGTATAAAAAACGTTTTTCAACAGAAATGTTGATCCCTCGAGTGGAAAATAACCCCTAAATTCCACTAGTAAAATTTTAATTTTCAAAAATGCTAGACATTTACTATAAATAGCTGTCATCTGTCAAATAAACGGAGCAAGTCCTGGGAGCCTCCCTATCAAAGGAGACCATTTTCGAGGCAGCCTTTGTCTTAAATGGGTCTGTAGACATGGCTTGTGTTGGTTTTTGAGTAATCCCAGCCTGTTTATAATCTCATCTATTTCATGGAGAGGATATGAAAATAGCTCCCCACTGTATGAAAATTATCTGTATTCCAGTGCAGACAATATAGTCAGTCTATTGAAAATAATGGAGTGAACTCAGCTACGCAGTTTATTTCAATGTGTAAAGTCTTTGCACATCATAATATCAAATAAACTCTGCTGAAAACATCATCCTCATATAATTGTATTATACAAGAGTAGTGTCACCTTTTGTTTAGAAGAGTACCATTACGCTTTTATGATATACTTTAAGGAGAACTAGATGGTACCATTGATTCTTGTACTAGCATTTTACATCAAAGACCTATGTCTGCAGTCCAGGTCACTGAAATCACAAATGAAGTGAATTTAATGGTCTAAGTTTGGTCTCCAGAGAACAACAGAATAGTTAGTACCATCATAAAGTCTGACAATGTAGCCCTTTTGGCAGGTTTTTGTTGATAATAGGCTTGAACTGCAATCTTTTCACCATGGTATAAGAGGATCTGTTAAAGCAGGCTTCAGATACACTGAAAGAATAAAGTAGGGAAGGCTGCAAAGCACGATATTGTGCACACCTGCACCATACCTAGAGTAAGGTTAATGCAGTAATATCTGTGTGAAAACTGCCTCACCCCCACATTAAAAGCAGCTTATCATTAGGGATTACCTAGCCACTGCACCAGCTGCAAGTCTTTACTTAAAGACTTAAAGGTAAAGCTCTTACAGTTCCCAATCCAGTGACATTTGCAGCTCACTATAATTTATTGAATATCTTCCAAAGAGCAAACACAGGATTTCTCTTGGTACTGTTTTAGTTGGGTTGTAAACGCTTGCCATTTACCAAGAGAAAAAAAATAAAGGCAGGCACATTTACACTTTTGCAAAGCATCATGTAATATTTTGAACCTGTCTTTTCATGCTGACTCTTTTCATGTTCAATCTAAACACTGTTTACTCATTTAAAGTCTTGTTATAGCTCAGCTATGAAGTACAGTGCATACACTCTTTCAAAGCTTTCATGAGAGCACCTTGTTCCCAGGTTTCATTAGGAAGACCCTTGCTTGTTTGAAGAAAGTGTGAATTTTTAAAACTTCCCATAGCAGACATTCAGAAACATTCCCCCTTCAGCACTTCATAGTCCTGCTACTGAGACCTTTAGAGACTTAATACAGATAGGAATCTTGAAAAGAGAATTTATTGAGGTTATCTCCATTTATAAGGCATGCTGATCTATTGATAAAAATTAAAAGGAAATGGTTAAATAAGCCAAATTACATGCTGGTTGATGAAACATTTTCTTTGACTTGCCAGTAACATGCATGCAAATTATATTAATAGGCTATAATTATGTAAACTTTATTATGTGTGTTAAAGATAACATTAAAATTATAAGACAAATGACACTTAATCACCAATGGAGGGTAATGATAAAAGAGTCAGCAAAATTAACAGGCATCATCAAGATTGTTGTGGTTGCTACAGCTAAAGGAGTACAATGAGCCATACCATTTTATATAATAATAACACTTAACACTTACACAGTGCTGGTCACCTTCAAACTGCTTTACAAACATTAACTAATTATTATCCAAGCATTTGGGGCCTGCTTGCTAAATATATTCCTGCAAACTGCAAACATTCATGTCCTGCACATGCTTAAAACAACTCATGAGACAGACATTCGGTCAGGCTTCATCTCTCTGTCCCCCCCAGAACTGCTTCAGCAGACTGGATTTACCAGGGTAGCAGAATAATGCCTGTATCCTATTCAATACAGAAGAGTTGGATGAAATTAGTGTGCTGGACCAGTCACTTGGATGCACAGCCCCTTTAGAGTAATTTCTCCTGATAATTCATAACCAGAGCAGATTTTCAGCCAGGGCAAATTTTCACATTTGTGTTGACTATAATGGAGGTGCGCCCAGCTGTAGCACCCGAAGCCAAGGTTCGTGCATGTTGTGTTCTATTTTGTTTTCTTTTGCCCCAGTATGAAAATTTCCACTCCACCAAACAGCTGTTTCGGAGACTTATGCCCTGTTTCTTGGCACTTGCAGAAGCATGAAGCCCTCTACAAAGGAGCCCAACGCTCCGGCAAGCAGCAGCACCTCTGCTAAACTTGCATCAGTAGGACTTATCCGAGTTTATGCTAGCTGATGGGGGGGATCCCAAATCCTCACTAATATGGGCAAAAAGTGTATTCTTGTGCTTTGGCAGCTGTGCCAAAAGGTAAGCTGTCTCTGCCTTAACAGGAGTTGATATTTCTGTTTGTGCAGGGCCTCCACTATAAATATTTTTGCTGCTGCAGAAATAACACTAATCACATGTTTATCAGCTCCTTATGGTGTCTCCTTCATTAGTGTTTTCACTGCCAAAAAAGCAAGAAAGATGGCGAATTCTCAAAGGTTTTAGAGTTTTGACAAGACAACACTAAATACAGAAAACAAGTCTGAATCCTTCAGATCACACAGTCCAAGCTTGCCCCGACAATTTTGATTCCCCAGCAGAAAAATGAGATTTCAATTTACAGCCATCACATAAAATCAGCATCTGATTAAAAGAGATTGGAAGACTTCTGAATTCTCAGTGCCAAACTGAAAAGTGGCATTTGCTTTGGCTCAGTCCCGAATAGCACCCACTTCAAATTAAACCCATACCTGCATCAAAAGTTCTTACGACAGTTACTCCTGCAGGTTCCCACCTCCTTGAAGTGGCCATGCAATCAGCAATGCCGTTTTCTCTAGATTCCATACAAGAGGGAGCACTGAAAAATGACTGGCTATTTAACAGTATTGCCAGTACAGTTTTGGAACATAAAATTCTCTGAATACAAATCCAATATGCAAATTTTCAGGTTTGTTAGAGAAAATATTGTGACTATTGAGTTGTACATCCCAAACAAGTATAAGCTGCGTGTAGCAATATAAGTATTTCCTCAGTGTTCAAGCATTGGGGAAAAAAACTTCTTGATAACTGTAATCCCCTCTGAATAACAGCTGATAGAGGTAAGAAAGATCATGGAGATTTTACTGGAAAAAGAATTATAAGACACACTGGTTCCTCATAATCCAAAAACTTATCTGGCTTCATTTTTATGTTTAGTGTTAATATTTATAATTGAATAACACTGTTTGGTTTGAAGCAAGAGATAAAAAAGGAATTAGTTATTTAGAATAAATCATTGCAGCATACTGAGGCACACAACAAGGCTCTCCTCGGCATCTATGAGCAATTTATAAACACTATACTCAATGACAGGCTAAATTCAAGGATTAAACATTAACAGTAGTGGGGTATCACAGCTCTCCGAGTCTTCCAGGCTGTACTCAGCATATAAAAGTATCTCTTCTCTGAAGGCATAATGCGCTCTTTAGTCAGAGCTTTTGTTTTCCTGCCTGTCCAAAATCATGGCAGCACCTCATTACACGCCAGGCAGATGGGCATTTTAATACCGCTGAAAGATCGAAACACAACGACCCCGATTTGCTGACGTCTCCAGCTGCAATAAGCAGTTCTACATGCGAGCCTTTGATCTGTATTTTCTAAACTTCATAATAAAACTTCAAGAAAAAAAACTATTAGCTGCAAATTAGACATTCTCATGGAAGCCTAGAATTATTTTTCAGGACAGAGGGCTCAATTTCCCAATCTCAGGTGTATGATTAAAATCAATTAAATCACTCTTCCAATGTCAGCGGCAAGATTCTCCTGACAAATGAAATTATGCGAGAAAAGTGTTCTCTTCACTCTTCAACCCTTTCTCAGCATCACTCACATCCACAAATGAGATCAAAATTTTCAGCTCAGGGATTTCAGAGATATTTTCCATAAGAACATGAAAAATCCCAGGAACCCTATGTAAGTAGACTTTATAGTCTCTAGTGGCGAGATGCTGATGGCCTCTGTATGTTAGATATATTCATGACTAACTAAAATGAAAAGTTCGAGTGGAATTTAACCATTTGGGGACCGCACTAGCATTTTTTTCATAAATTAAAGTTTTAATGGTAGAATTATGTACCAGACACTAGGATACATGTAGTAACCTTTCTGTGTCTCTTTTCATTCCCAAGGAAGTCCCCGGTGGCTTTACCCTATTGAAAACCTGAATTTTATCAATCTCTCTCAGCTGCTTACAGATACAGGAGCAGCAAAGCAGGCTAGACTTCAAATGACCACATCATTTGTGGAGGCCCTGAAGGGTTAATAGTTACTTACAGTAGTATTCCTTGAGACAAAACAAGGTGGGTTTTTTTTCTAAGAAGTAAATAAATAAATCTTTTGATAAGAAATACCACTTGAAAAGCAGAGATATCTCATTTCCAGAGGTGTTCTGACGTGGCTGAACTGTACCTTCAGCAAATTATTTACCTCTTAATTTGTTAAAACATATGGGCTTAGAGGTAACTTTGCCCATGAGGCGTACATCTATATTATATGCTTGTTTGGTTTGACTTCATTTTCCTTGGAGACTTGAACAAATGTTTTCCGCATTTCAGAAGTTTTTTTTTTTCCCTCCCCTCACGTGTTCAAGGCAGCAGTGTTACATATGTATTTTGTTTCTTTTGACTGTGTTTAAAGAGGAGCGTGCTAATTTACAGTACAACCAGCAAAGTGGAGCAATGTTTCAGGATGAGAAACGCAGCCTATTTATAAACCTGCGCTGGAGCCGCTTTCCAGCTCGCTCCATCCCAGCAGCACCCGATCCACCCTGGCCAGGCTGGGGTTTTGTTTTCTTTTCAAATCACTGCAAACAACCTATGTCTCTGCAAAGCAGAAAATAAAGGATTTGTGTCTCATTGTTGAGTTTCTTGTTCTTCAATACAAAAGAATAGAGCAACCAACAAACTCCATATAAAGTCCCTGTTGATGTCTTAGTGCTTTAGCACAAAATCACTTACTATGCACTTGGAAAAATGCTTGTCCTGATAACGAATTAAAAAACTAACCCAGCATCAGAGGATTATTGCAATGGTAATCAAAGTAGCATCAACAATTTGGTAGGTGCTGTAGCTGGAAAAGATGATAGGTGGGATGTCCCCCTGAATATTAACTGGTGTGTCAACAGAGCTGATTGAAGGATGCAGTTAAGCAAAGGAAATGTGAGAGGAAATGGCCTTAAAGCCAACTGGCTGATCTTATTTTGAAGTTCTGGCCAAATATTTACAACTGTCGAAATTTCATTGCAATGTAGTGTTATATGGCTTCTTTCAATGAGACCTCTAAAAGCCCAGCGGAAAGAGAGGGAGCTCTTTTGTATTGCCTCGTTTTCCTTGCCCTCCAACCCACATAAAAAAATGAATTTGTTGAAGCATGACTCCAACAGGATCAACCATGTTTTTAGCTTTCCCATCTCTCAGGCCTGTCCCCGGTATCAAGACCCTCAAACTGGTGTCCACCATGGTTGTGTCTCACAGGAAAGGTCTACACAAAGCTGGCTCCAAGGTGGGATTTACACAATTTTGCCTAATTCTCCTATCGTCTTTTACTACAATATGGCGAAACTGGAACAAAACTTGATTCTTTTAAAATGGTAACACGATGACTGACATCCTCAAGAGGAAGAAAAGCCAGAAACCCACCAGGGGCAGGCCGGAGGCTGGAAGGCGTCTTCTCCTTTTCGCTTTTGGGTGGTTTTTTTGTTTTGTTTTCTGTGTGTGAAATCAACACCTCAAAGTGCTTTTTGGTTTTCCATTTGTTTATTCCAGCCATAAATATTTTATCACTTAAAAAGGGAAGCAATGTTTGCTCCTAATTGTTTTTGATTAAATATGCTAATTACTTTTTGGAATATTAATGACACATACGGTACTAAATGTTTTAATAATGCAATGAAATAAGCCAGCAAATATAACTACAAATTAACCTGAAACTGCTACATGGTTTTCATATTTTTGTGTTATAACAACACAAATCTAAAGGAAAATATCCATGACAAACCAATATTTCTTGCTTGCTACCTAGAGTTCAACTAAACAAGAAACTAAACCAAACAAAATCCCTAAGTGAACAGAAAGCTACCACACTTTGGGACCACTTTTCTTCATGGCAGGACAAGGAGAACAAAAATAAAGCTCAGCTGAATATAAGAACATCTCACAGGGGTATGCTGACCATAGAACGGGTCATAAAATTTTGCCTCCTGTGTCAGTAGGTCTGAAGAGGTCCTAAAGCTCATCTGTGAGGAGTGTAGTGGTGACAGCAACTGGGATGCCAAATTAGTCTGCAGTCACCCAAGCTATCATTAGGTAGGAAACATTAAAGTTTTGCCATCAATCATTATTTCCACATTTCTTACTTAAGTTGTGGTAGGCAGGTTTTTTTGGGTTTGTGGTTTTTTGTTTTCTTTTTTTGTTCTTGCTCAACAGAAGGTAATACCTCTTTGTTTAGGCGCTTGCAGAAGGTAGGCACCTCTGCTTTTCAGTGGCACAGGCACAAGGAATGGAAATGCCTTTTCAATATAGGCTGCTAATGCGTTCACAGGCTGAAATCAAGCTCCATACCTATGGCAGGCTCCCCAATTCCCAGGACAATCACACTGACACAATTAAATTCTTCCTCTTCTGTGACAGAACTATATGCAATGGTTAGTATTACATTACACTGAAAATAATTAATATTGCGGAGGTTTTTGCATGTTTGTGTGTTAAAGACTTGACCTTTTAATTTGTTTTTCCCTCAGAAATATTTTGCAATCTAATGATTTATATAGACAGTTCAAAGTTGCCAGATAGTCTGTCAGAGATTTCCAGAATAACTATGATTGTATTTTACCATACCCAGTGTCAAGGAACCATTTTTGTTTGCTGTTGTGTGGAGAGCATTCATGGAGTTTTATTTTTGTCAAGTCTGGTAGAACAGGAGCAGTTTACTGCTGTGTAACAATACGCCAAGCACCACCAATCAATGCAGACCTCATGGGTGATGCCGGCTTCGGACCAGTAAAGATAAAAAGCAACAATATTGCTTCTCAGCTGACATAGAAATGCTAAAGTCTTTCAAACCAGTTTAATCTAGACATGGTTATTTGGAAATAAATATTTTAAAAACTTGGAAATTACTATAGAATAACAATTTGCTTGTTACCCAGCTGCTGGGAAAGTGGCACAGCAAGTGTGTTTAATTGGCTTGATATGCCAACAACTGATAAGCAATTGATAATTGCTTGCTAATTGATAAGCCAATTGGTAAGCAAGGGCCTGCAAATTTTTCCCATCAGGTAATACCATTGGCTATGTTATTAGTGGCACATTCAGCTATCAGGGCTGTAATAGTAGTGAGCAGCTCTTTAGTGCGGACCTGTGTGTCTGAAAAAAAAAAACACTCTGGGAATCCTTCCTTCAAGATGTACCTTGAACATATGGATGTGTCTTTTACTGGACTTTTAGCTATGGCACATCCATGCTTTGCTAGCCAAGCCTGAATTAGTAAATGATGATATGGACTATGCCTACAGAGGACCTAGGACCTCCTTCTGAAATGCTAATAAAGCCAGCAGGAGACGATTCCTTAGGTTTTTCTCCTGGATTTAAATTCTTGAGTTCAGAAACTCAGGTGAGTAATTGCAGTTTTAAATCAGCTTGAATTGGATATCTGAGAGCCTTCCAGGCAATATTTTTGTTTCGATTAAAATTAATCTTGAAGCACAAATTTGTTTGAAGATCAGCAAAACCCAAAAATTCATTTACAAATTGTGTTTAACTTCGAAGGCTTGTGCCCTTCTAGATTTAACCTCAGGCTGGAACTAGAGTGCCAAAATATTGAAAGAAAAGTTAGTCTTTTGTTATTCTTAGTGTACAGGCATGCCAAAGCTACCAAAAATCTGTCTAACATGTTTATTCCTAGGAGATTTTGAGTCTAGTTTTGCAGACCTTAAGGGCACAGCTCTCTGGATGAGTATCAAACACCGGGTGCTGATAGGGTCACAGTTTTACCATTGACTTTAGCGGGAGTTGGAACTGGACCAAACTGAAGAGAGAAGAGTTTTCAACCCTTCCCAACTCCCTGTGCTTTGCAGGGTGATCCCTGGGGGACTTTGCATCGCGGTGGTAATCCTTTGAAGAGGGACGCTGGAAAGGCAGCTTACAGCAAGATCTGTTTTTCAATGCCCGCTATAATACATCAGGCTTTTGAGGCACAATGCAAGCCTGAACATGGGTGGACAGAGAAAAAACATGCAAGAAAAAGAAGAGCTAATTAAGGGTATAATCTGAATAGAAACTTCTGGAAAGTTCAAATGTGCATAAAGAAAACTAATACAGCAGACTTTGAAGCTGCTGACATTTTAACCTCATAGTCAAGGCCAAACCCTGACGATCAAACACAGAAAAAGCACTGCCTGCTCACAAAGTAGAGCCTGAACTAAAGAAAGGACTGGGGCAACAGACGGTTTTATCTGACTGCTCTTTCAGTAGCTTTAGCTTCCTACCCGAGGGACAACTCACCTCTTGGGCTCCATCAATCCACCTCCATGCTCTGAAACCTCTGCCACCTCTCAAGCCGGAGAGTGATGAATGAGCGGAGACAGTGCGTTGCTGTGTACATGTCTGCTCGGGACTGAGTTGAGAATATTCATCTCATTTCACTTGTGACCTTTCTCTATTCTGCAAACCTGAAAGGTCTGGGCTGCATAATCACATCTTGGGATAAAAGATAAGTGAACTACCAAATAAATAGTGGAGTGTTTACATGACCTTATGGTTTTACAGTCCATATTAATTTTTAATTGCAGTGTTAAAATATAGTAAATATCTATTATACAAATTAAGTGGTAATAGGTATTTGTATTTTTTTTCATGAATTAATCTTAAAATAAGCTGATTACATAAATCTTTAGCCAAGCAGTGGCTAATCCTGGGCACAAACACTACTTTGATAAGATACATTCAAACAAACATTTTTGTGGCAAAATGTTATCAGATACTAACACATAATTAGTCTAAGACATTTGGTTCAATGCGAGAATTTTCGAGTTGTGATCATTAAGCGAAGGTATTGGGAGAAATCCAAAAGGGAGCTGAGGATTGTAAGCACTTCAGAGTTCCTTTGTGGATTCCGATTAGGCTGCTGGATTCACTGCTGTTTCCTTATGTAAACATATTCACATATTGCGATGGTGGGGAAATCTTTATCAAATTAATGGCAAACAAAGTGATGTTCATGTAGATGAAATTATTATTCACCCGGATCTGTATTGGGCTGAAAGACAAATTGGGAAAGAGGTTCGGAACTGATGCAAGGAGTGGAATCTCAACTTCATTCTGAGCATCAGGAGTGAGAGCTGCCCCTCGTTTCTGCCACCACGAGAAACGGAGGACAGGGAAAGAGGAATAGGCTGGCATACGTGCATTGATATTGGGTGTTGATTCATACCTTTAGTTCTCAGCCTGCATTTCTTACTTGGATTTACAGGACTTTTAACATTACCTGTATTTCTTCCAGTAAATTTCCTATTTTTCAGCAGTATAAAACCAAAAATACCTGTAATAACGTCATTTACTTATCCAATAGTCTGAAAGGACTATTGATTAATACATAATAAATAAAGGTTTTTAAAATGCTTAATAGTGGCTTAATAGTGGAATCTAGTAAATACTTAATTAGAGAGGGTTATTGAACTCAGACAATGGCTATTTGACATGCTGGCATGCAGAGGAATAGCCCCTTAATTGACAGTATACTCTATTGTACGGAGGCCTGCTTAAAGAATTTTTAGTAATAGCTTGCAATGGTGATGATGAAGCCACTTGGTCAATGCGCTTGCTATTGATGCAGCACGCTAATAGCTCCGTGACAGCCTGCTTCCCCGCCTGCAAGATGAGTCCTGAGGAGCACTGCATGCGCTCAGAACAAGGCAAAAAATCTCCAGGATTTTTTCTAATCATAAGAACTAACTGTACATGAGTGCCATGTGAAATGAAATCTCCTGGGTGTTCCCACAATCCCTGCAGAATCACCAAATCCATTTGGGATTCTACCTACAGTCACCGATCGAGGTGCAAACTGCCCTGCTCCTCTCCATATGCCCCCACTCCCAGCGCAAGCACTCAGCTCCATCATGATCGATCCTACACAAAGTCTTCTAGCTGTACAACAGATCGGTCCTACCACAAAGTCTCCTAGCTGTGCGATGAGGTGCTGGCAGTGGAGGATTGTACCAACTTCTCCCAAGTTACTAGAGATAGGACACGAGGAAATGGCCTCAAGCTGCGCCAGGGGAGGTTTAGATTGGATATTAGGAAAAATTTCTTTACTGAAAGAGTGGTCAGGCACTGCAACAGGCTGCCCGGAGAGGTGGTGGAGTCACCATCCCTGGAGGGGTTCAAAAAACGTGTAGATGTGGCACTTGGGGACATGGTTTGGGGGACATGGTAGTGTTGGGTTGGCGGTTGGACTTCATGATCCTAGAGGTCTTTTCCAACCTTAATGATTCATCGATTCCGTGATCTGCTGTAACCTCACAGCTCCTTATTTACCAGGACCTTAACCCAGAGACTGCCGTAACTTACCTTCAGCAGCCCGGAGGATGCCTTTCCCCTGACAGCTTAGCAGCCTGTCCCTACACCCACAACCACTTTTAATCACAGATTTGCCCTGTGCTGAGAACTGCAAAAAATCACCCAGTGCCACCACAGTGCTCAGGCCCCGGCATTTGCCGCGGGGGACTTTGTGCTTTCCAGCACCCTGTGTCACCAGAGTGGCACAGAGACACTACAGCTTATCTGTAACGAGGACCAGGTACTAAGCATCTTTATAACACAAAGACATATAAAAAGTATTTAAATCTAAACAATTCACCAGCCCATTACATTATGCAGGGTCACATTTTAAAGGCTCTGGATATTTTTTCCCATCAAGTGGAAAAAATCTTGGGATTTCCTGAATTCAGAAGTTTAGGCTTGCACAGGGGGCTGCAATGCCTGCAGACGTCGGTGGGTTAAAAGGCAGCATTTCTTGCTTTGAAAGGTGTTATTTTGAAAGTTCTCATGAGCAAAGCAATTGTTTGCCTTTCCACTTAGAGTGTTTGGTTTCTTGTTCCATGAAGTAGAGACAGTGTAACTAAGCTGCTCCTCACTGCTTAAAAAAATAAATTGCAAATTTCTTAGAGACGTTGTTTTATTTCCAGTCTCTCTCCCTTGGTGCACAAATACCTGAGACAGGGACTGTGTAATGGATAAATGTGTGAAAGGGCTGTGCGGGGTTTTTATCTCCTGATTTCTGCTAACAGCAGCATTTCTAATCCCATTGCTATACGGGGACTAGTCATACATGTGAAGTTAAACTTGTACATGAGTGTCTGCAAAGTCAGAGTTTTCGGTCACATGTAGAAAAATACGAATTGCTGGTGCGATAGGTGAAATCTGTACACTTCATATATAAAAAGTGCCCTGATGTACAGTGCTTTTCTTCTCAGGTTTCCAATGAAAAATACTCAGTCACTACTACTGGGTGTCACTTTAAAACAAAATTGACTGTAATATGCTCTAAAATCACCTCCTTTGTCAGGTGAATCTGCACAAATAAGTGCCTTGGAGAACACGGGGTATTTCTTGAAGTGACACAGATAAAAGCAGAGCTTTGCACAGAAGGAAATATTGCAGCAGCACCAACGCAGACTCTGGCAGGTCTGCGTCGTGCAGACAGGCAACGTGTCCTCGGGGCGGGGGACATGGCTCACCTGGGTGGGTAGGACCCCCGTAAGACCCCGGGCCAGGAGTAGCTGGCCTGCTCCCCTACGTAAGGGGCACAAAAACAGGCAGAGCCCAGGAGTGACGTGGCCGCCTCCATCAGCCTCCCTCCTAGGCTGGTACTCTAGTCGGCATGCAAACTATTGCATTTTACTACTTTTTTTCCAAAATCCTCTTAATCGCTCGGTTGGCCACTGGCAGATTCTTCCCCAGGACATTCGTGCAGTGCCAGCACCCACCCGGGGAGGTCACCAAAACTGGCTGTGAGGCAGAAGAGGGGGCACCCCCAGGGAAATCCTGCCCTTCACCTCCCCTCCCTCATCTCTCCAAGGGGCTGAATTACACCAGCACATGCGAGTCAAGGACCGTGATCCCAACACCCAAGAACCTGCTGCTCCTTCGGGCCAGCCCAGGGACAGACCAGAAAGGAGGCTCAGGTGTCCTGCCCTGCAAGGTTTAAAGGCTGGAAATCTTCACAAGCCCCTCGCTTCTAACCAATTATATCTACTAATTTAGATGAGAACTTAATATTATATCTTTATATTAAGTACTAGATATATAAAAAATCTATTTAGATTTAATATTGCAGTAGCATCTGGTCTTTTCATCTAATTTAAAGGCTGGAGTCTTTAAAGAAGGGAAACCTCCAGCAAGAAATAATACCCATAAGCATAACAATTCTTCTCCTGCTTCACTTAGTTTAAAGAGTAATAAGAAATCTCCCCCTACAGGCTTTTGGCGGCTAATGCAAGGTAAATAGACTCTCCTAGGCTGTGATTTGTCCTCTTGAACACTGGGTAATCTACAAAGGCTGCTCAGGACACATATGAATGTAAAGGAGAAGGTATCTCCAGCCCGGCATCGTGCAGCTCCTCTTCCTTGTGAGATGAAGAGCAGCGCAGAGCCCCCACCCCGCTCCCCCGGGGCGACGCGGGCGAGCTCCCCGACAAGCGCTACAGGGGCGCTTCTGCAAAGTGTTAACAATTATCTCCTGCATTTTTACTCTTTATTACCAGCACTCCATTGGGCAAAAACATTTTGACTAGGAAACTATTTCCTTTTTCCTTTTATTTTAAGGGAAGAAATTAACGGGATAAAAATGCAAATTACTTCCTTCCTTTGCAAGGAAAAAAACCTTGCGCTCCCTTACTTACCAATTGACTGTTGTTTTAAGCTATTCACCAGGAACCAATATCATACATATAATACCAGCAAAACCAAACGACGCTAATGTAACAAAGAGAGTTTATATCCCAAAATCATTCTCAATTTCGTTTAGGGAAGGCCTGCTTGGGGATTAGGGTAGTTGCTTGTTTATTTGAATTCATTATAGAACTGGGAGTTTATTATATTCTGTACTCACTGTAAGGTAATCAAAATATAGATGGAAATTGGAATATTTTTATTGATGCCATTTACATAGGTTATATGCTGTGAGAGAACTAGAGTGCCTTGATAAACTTGAGGTAGAAGTTGCAGAATCCTTTCTTGTATAACTGTGCTTTTAGAAATCTCATTCTCACATAATCTTAGTTATTTGATTTAATGGGAGTCTTTCTTTCTCATGGCAACTTTCTGTCCATGTCTCTCTCTTGTACAATATAATAAGATCTAGTTTTTTGGAAATCCAGTGGCTGCAAACCAGAACCGACCCCCAGCTTGATTTGTTTTACAGAACACAAAATTTAACCAAAGAAATTTAATTGAGAAGGAACTTCCCTGTTGCCATTTCCATTTGCTCCCAGTGCCCCCATTATTTTATTTATTCCAGTAGTAAAAATAAATCTTTAATTGGAAAGAAAGTGATAACTGAAGTTTAATTAAGCTAAGCCAATAAAGTGAAGGGAAACTACCAAACTAATGTCACGCACTGAAAAGGGGCCATGCAGAGCTGCAATTTGGGCTGCTCCAGAGTGGTCTGTGGAGGAGGTGAGAGATGCACTTGTCTTCATCTCTGGTTCTCATCTGGGACAAGGTGACGGTATTTCAACCACTTTCTTCCTCCCACTATTTCGGCCGCTTCATCCACCCTTCCCAGAGGACACGTGTCTCCCTAGCCAGTGCAATGTCACTGGGAAGTCACCAGCTGGATCACATGCAATGTGGGCATGACCTCATCCTACTTCCCTAAAAATTTTCTGTGCCATCAGAGGCATGAAACCCACCTACCTGTCCTGCTTGACAGCTGCTTAATGCACTGAAGGCACTTAAGTGGTCTGTAGCAAAACACTGTTTTCTTCCTCCCCAAGAGGCTGGGAGTTTTGCCAAGCGGGAGGAAGGGACCATGCCACAGGATGGCCCCTGCATGCAGAGGGACCGTGGGGAGGATGCTTTTTGGCTGCCCAAGCTTCCAGCCACAGCGTCTGCGGGGAAGATCCCGGGAGCAGTGCTAACACCGAGCTTCCTCCCAGCACATCTGCCAGGGTGCAGACTTATTTCATGTTTATAAATATGCTTTGCTAACAAATAATAGCTGTTACTACTTTTCTAGTATGAGCTGTGAACACTGGTTTACTGGCAGTGTGTCCTTTTTCACACTACCAGATTTATAAATTGCAAAGCCAGAAGAACTGACTGTGATCAGATAGTTTGGCCTCAGCATTGAATTCCTCCTAGCAGCCTGAATTAGAAAAATATGTTTTTGAGAAAAACAACACCTCTTAAAAATAATTTAAAATTAGAGAACTCGCCACGCTTCTTAGTACGCTCTTGTGTCAGTTCATCACTCTCAACATTAAAAAACATGTACCTTAATTACTCTGCTGAATTTATTTCCAGCCACTGACCTTGTTATATCTTTGTCTGATAGATGAAAGTACCCATTATTAAAGTTCACTTCATCATGTGGGTGTGTATAGGCCATGGTCAAGTCATCCTTAACCTTCCCTTTGATAAGCTAAATAAACCGAACCATGAAATCCCTTCCTATAAGCTATATGTTCATTAATCATTAGCCTGTTTTTGCCTCAGAAGCTTCTTCTACTGAGCCACAGCCTTTGTGGTCAGCAGCCTGTGCCACCCCTAAACAGCCAGGCATGCCCAGTAACGAAGTAAAATAATGAGGTCCACGTAACCACCCCGTCTGGTACCCCAGTGCTCCCCCTTCCAGGTGCTGCATCGCGCTGGGAGCCCAGGGGCAGCTCCTCTTCCACCTCGACGGTTAAGGTGTCCTTCAGTTATTGCCTCCAATGCCCTGTCCTCCTCCTCCTGCCATCCCCGCACATCAGTACCTTATCATGTACACACAAAATAAATTGAACTGCGCCAAGAAACCTCCCAAATGACTCCAAGTCCTGATTCCCGTTGATAATTTGGGGCCTGTTAAGTGGCTGGCTTCGTAGCCATGCGCTGATTACCAAGTCACAGAGCAGTGACTAACCACACCAACCGGCAGCCCTGGGGCTCCCCCCATCAGTGCTTCGTTCATTGACTAGTTAGGTTTCCATGCCAGCATTTCACCTGGAACTAAAGGTAGTAGCTATTGTTTCCCATTGTCCTGATTTGTTACTGACATGGAAAGTTTGACCACCATCCTGTGATAGGAGTACTAAAATGGACTTCTTTCTGCATTATAAACCAAGAATATTTATTCAACAGTCTCATCTTTTCTGCCCTGTTGCCTGCTGTTCTACTGCTGCTGCCTAGAAAACAACTTGCACTGTAATTCCTTCTACTCCTAATACTTTTCAAGCTGCTTTTTCTCTTATCTCAAAGCAGGTATTTCTCCTTTTGTTCTTTGAACTCCCTAATAAATTTGAACAATTATGGGCTTTCAGAAATTTCCTTTTTAAAAATATGTATTTATCTGAATTTCCTCCCCAAGACAAATCATGGTTTGGTTTGTTCCGCTTTGTCTTTTTCCCTTGACCAGTGCTGCCTTACTGTGCAGTTCTGGGAGGTTAGCATCTAGTAAAACATCCCTAATTCAGAAATACAATCTATATTTTTCTGCCTAAATTCTTGCAACTGGGCAGTTCATCAGGCAGAAGATATTAGAAAAACTGGCAGCCATAATCGTGTGGGTGGAGGTGAGGACATCTGCTCTTTATATCATGAGCATTGCCAACATGCTATAGACATATCCAGGTTTCTGTTCCAAAACCCCCTCAAGAATATACCGTGTGGAGTTCCAGCTCACTGGAACCTCCTGCTTGGTTTGGGAAATTTTGGCAAGTTGTATTCCTTCTGTAGCTTGTTCATAATTTTCCTGGTCTTTACTACATGGGTAAAGTGTGCCCAGATTTCATGTGCCATTCTAACATATGTTCCATGATTACATACAGGATGTATAATCACTCTTCTTTACTGCATGAGTTCAGCTGGCACCACTTGCTGACACAGTCCAGTGCCGCGAGAGAGTCTTGGGGCAAAGCGTGTTCAAAGTTGGTTCTACGACTGCAACAGCAAATGAACGGCAGTGTGCCTTCCTCTAAATCTTTAATGCGCGCTTGTAGACACATTCTCCTCACTCGTCCTGGAAGCGCTGGGCACAGCCGAGCTGACAGCCTTGAACATTGCCCAATGTGCTGTGACTGGCACAAGTCTCTGCTTCGCCGCTCATCTTCATCCCAGTGTTCATGGCCACCTTGCCATGCACTGTTGCTGGGAACTGCCCGAAAAAAGGAATAGGAGTCAATGGCAAGCTCAATATTAGGGACCATAACACCACCGTACAGCTTAATTGTTACTGTATCATCCCAGCCTGGGTTCATTTATCCACCAGGCACATGGTTTTCCATGCCCTCAATCAACGGCAGAGTCATGGGTCACTCAAATTTGCTTGAAGGGCCAGCACATGACACTTCCCACTGCTGTTTCTCTCTGAAGGGCCACCATGAGCATGATATCGTAAACTGAGTGATGGGCCTGCAATAGTAGAAACATGAACCCACCCAGAGGAAATGCGTGGCAAAACCTGGAAAAGCCTAGCTGTTTGACTGGAGAAAAGAAAAGGTAGTAAGAGTATCCTAAATTATCTTGTATATGAAGATTTACTTTGTGATGTGTCAAGGAAGAAAAATCTGAAAGGCATGTGAAATCAAACCTTTGTAGCCCTGAAACAAGGGGTATAGTGATGGTAAGTCTATCTGCCGAAACACAATAGTACTTAAAAGCCTCAGAATCAGGTTTTTTAAGTACTTAAATACCTATAAATATGGATAGACAGACTAATGGAAATTTTTGACCCTCAGAGAATCTGACTCCTGTTGTGACAATCCAGTTGTCTTGAATACCCCACAAGGCGCTGATCATCCGGTCCTTACAGAGCTTTAAAAATCTGGCCATTTGATGCAAAAAAAGGAAGATACTAATCTCAGAGAGCGCTTTATCTTCTCATTGTCCCATCAAAAATTCTTGCACAATATCCCAGAGTTAACACAAATGGGTAACTGTTCAGTTATCTTTAAAGGCCTGTGGGATTTGATAAGCAATTTCATGGAAATAATCTAAATATGCATAATAAAAAAAGAAGGAAGTGATGTTCTGTTAATGCATCACTTTTATTGTGACAAGTTTTTCTTCAAATAAAAAATAAAAGTGTAAAAACTTAGAATTGCAGTACTGTTAAGCACCTCCTGGGATCATTATAATAGACTGTACAATTATTACCTGAGCTGAAGAGCTTTTTTTTTAAAAAAAAAACAAAATAGCAATAAATGTAATTTCATTGCTCTACCCGATATGCAAAATCTGCCTAGCATCTATTTCCAATATGAAATCAATTTTACATTTACTCATAATACTGCATGGAACCTTACTGAAAATCTTGATATAATTTCTATAGTATTTTTAAGATTTGCACTAGAGTAAAGCTCAATAAAACTTTTAAATGGTTTACATCCATCATGTCACTAAAATGTTTTTTAAAATATTTTGCTCAGTATTATGAAGGTTGAGAAAGAATAACAAAGGTATTTCTGTCTGCGAGCTCCTGCATTTTTCCCCCCCCGATCAGTCCTGATTTCACAGTTCTGTACCCCAGCTTTTCATAGAATATCATAAGCTTAGATGAAGGAAGAGACAGATACCTGTATTTTGTCTCTGCACACTATAGTTCTGTTGACTTAAATGCAGGAACTCCAAATTTACATAAGATTAAGGGAGACAAGAATTATTACACCCAGCTCTTTGGTGCTGATTATGCAAGCAGACCTGTGTGCCCATGCAACCTCTGTTCACCTCAATATATTAGACTGTGTGGGTGGGGTCAAGGCAGCACATATTTTGGTGATGACCAAATCTATTAAGAGGAGTCAGAAACGGTGAAATCCATCTCATAACTGAGAACGGTGAAATCTCCCAATAAGAAAACCTTACTGTTAGGAATGCTGAATTCGATTTTTAGGAAAAAAAAAAAAAAAAAAAAAAAAAGTTGTCACCACTTTTGTAACCACTGGGTCTTGCTTCTCTGTTAAGTGGCACCAAATCCAGGCTGAGCAGCTTTTCAAGCAAACACACCTGAGCCTCCTACCTTGTGCAACCACGATATTTTGAAGTGCGCCATTTTTCAAAGCAGTTATTTTACAAGTATCACTCATATCAACCACATGGACATTTGGTTGCCATTTCTGTTTTCTTATACTTGTATGTAGGGGTCCTACTGTCTTGCAAGAATGGACCCTCCTAAACTGTACATTGAAGGAAGCAGCAAAATTTGCTTTGATGTCTTTTTAGCTCTGTGCTCCACATGAAAGATTATCTGGCAAGAAGTGATGGCAGTGCATTAATATATAAAATAATTAGGAAGAGCACTTAATGAAATTATATGTGTGTTTATACATCCTAAGCCTCACGGCCACATTATTTCCTCTCTCAACAAACCACAGTACAGCTACTTTGAAAAGTATTATTAGTGACTTCTGTGCCTACTAAAAGAGTCCGGAGTTCATCCAAAAAAAAGTGCTTGCTGGTGAGGACATGAAAAGCCGTTTAGGCATGCCGGGCTCTGCCTGCACCTTGCTTTCACAGCAGATTAGCTGGAAGGAGATGGGCTCCTGCCGCAGTGGCAGGGATTGCATAATACTCCCCTGAGAGCACGAGAGTGACTTTGAAAGTTTTATTAGGTTTTTATTAGATCGTGATACCCATTTTCAGTAGCCAGCTTGTCCAGTTGCTCACAAATTATGATAATTTGAAATACTGTACTGGATGCTATAGGCTGCCCTTAAGTTTCCCCAGAGCATACAACTCTGAATTAAATGCTGCTAACTCCTTGGCACTGGGGAGGATGAATTTTCCCAGTATGAAAGCAATTGTCTGCATTGGATTCATTTCGCCATGGAACTGAAGAGATGAGCATGTGACATGATGTATTTTACAAGGCGCTTAACAAGAACATGATTGGGAAAAAATTGAAATCCATGAAATCAATGCTATAACCTAATATTGTTTGTTCTTAGTGACTACTGGAGCACAACAAGATCAATGTCAGGACAGCACTATTCACTCCAAGTATCAATGACCTGGAAGAAGTCATGTAAAAGGATGGGACCTGCCAATGCCACAGCATGGGAGGAGGCTCGCAAGGAGAAAATATACGCGAGAGTGATACGACTCAGAATGACTTGAATTGGCCCAGAAATAGGTAGATGGAGCAGTTCAATACAAAGAAAGCCGAGACTATTCTCAGGGAAAAAAACCCCACTCATATTGTTATGCTTTCTGTGCCCTGCATTACAGGGTATGAAGGGAAGGCAGACAAGCAGAGCAAAAGGCTAATTAGGGATCCTGTAAATGCACATGTAGGTAACGAAGACAAGAAGCAGACAGCAAGGAAGAGAGCCTGGAAAGGGGTACTGGTGGGGGTTGGCAGAATCAAGTCAACAAAGAGCACAAGGCAAAAAACTTTCTTTGTATCTTCAAGTTCACTGCATTTCTGCTAGTAGTGTTGTTCAGAGACCACCAAGTCACACCTGGACTAAAATGTTCAGCCTTAGATATCTGTGCCTTAGTATATGACTTCATATTTAGCCATCTCAAACCAATATTTCAAAGGCATCTAGGTTACCAGTCACTCCAGACTGCTATATATACTTCCATGTGTTGCTTTACTCAATCACTATATTACTGTGATTGAACACAGTAGCATAGCTTCTGAGCATGGTAGAAGGCTAAATACCTGTATTAATGCCCTTGTTTTACTCATCTGAATTAATAGTAACAGTTATAAGGGGTAAGATTGGCAGCATGCAAGAACTTGCCAGCAGAACCAGGGGATGCCCCAACCTCTGTTAAGACAGATGGGCAATGGGGAGATACATCTGGTCTGCACTGTCCCCAAGAAATAACCCCTCTTTCCAGAGGACTGAAGGACCAATGCACCATCATAAGCCCTGAAGAGAGGCCCCAGATGACATCTGTGGTAGGCAGTTAGAGTGGCCATGGGAGGTAACGCTCAGCAGGTCCAGCACCCTGTGCTCCATCTCCTTTCCACTCTTGTCTCCAAAAAATGTGCAGTTCCCACTCAGCTTTTCCAGTCTGCTGCAGGAACAGCTGACACAGACACCAGGGTCATGTGTTTTTCTAGCTGTGACGGTTACATTCCCAGTCTTGCATTTAGGATTATCACCAGACATGAATGGAAATCCTTCTAAGGATTTTTATTTTTTTTTTCTTTTTCACGCTTGAATTGCTTCCTGTGCTTATGGCTTCTCGGAGCTTTGAACCAACCTCTTGTCAGGCTTTTTTGACTAGAAACTCAAATTGCAGTGAGTGGCTCTGGCTAAATCTGAAAGATTTTGTATTAATATATTGATCAGTTTATCAGAGTTGATCCAAGCTATGCCCATATTTTCCACTGGAGGACCTAAATAAATAATGCAGCATATTTCTTCACCACAGCTTAACTGTATTTCAGGTTACGTAGTCATGTACTATAATAAAAAAAGCCCTTTTCTAGTGCTATTTTCAGCATTGTAAAAAAATCCAGAGCTGGCAGTTTTTACAGTTTCAGTCCAAGACCAAGCTTCAATAAGCTCACACAGCTCTAATGATTGTTAGTGAAAATGTAATGGGCCATTTGAAATACAAATGAACACTGGTAGGTAAAGGGATTTTTTTTTTTAGTGGAATCAATTTACACTAGCTATTTAAAAAATATTAAAATAAATGTAATGCCATTAAATGTAAGCTCAAAACCCTTTGAGAGCATTAGTGGCCAAATCTGCCAAAAAAGTAGTCATGCCAAGAGCACGGGGCCAGATTCTGCTCTCAGTTACATTGGTGTTAAGCCAGGATAACTCCCCTAATTTCAACAGGCTTGTTCTGAAATAACACGGGTGTTAAGTGGGAGCAGGAAGGAACTCCTCACCCCTACAGGTACTTTTTGCAATGCCCCAATTTACTCTCAGCTACCCGGCACATTTCTCACCTACTTCACGTACCCTGTGTGTTTAATCAGCATCCCCTTTTGCCTGGACAAGGAGATTGGTCTGACCTCCAGACAGCAGTGAAGGTCTGATGCAGCATCTGAGGAGGGGTCAGAAAGCAGCGGGTAGTGTTGTTCAGCAGGTGCCATGTTTTGGAAAAAAAAAATTTAATGGACCAAAACAGTAAGAAGAGCTAACAGGAGTCTGTCACTGCAGAATAATTAACAGCTAAGTAGAGTTCAAAGTTTTGAGGGCAATGAGCTAAGCAACAAGGGAAAACAGGTCTTTTAAAATCATGTTTAATTTTATATTACTTACAAAGAAAAGGGAAGGAAAACAGCTAAATCATGCGGTTAATATTTATTTTTAAAATTTATTATAATATCCCAAATTCCCTTTAGTAGCCAAGAGCTTTTGTGGGTAACCCCTCCTTTCTTTGACATGGCAGTTTCTAGAAACTATTAAATATCATGTTAATATGCTTCTTTAGGAAAAAGGAAAAAATATTTGAGTTGGCATAAAGCTCTGCTAGAAAGGTTGGCTCCTGCATCCCGGGTGATAAACCAGGCAAATAACCAAACAAGGAAGAGGGGAGCAGCAAAGAGAAAAAACGTGTTTCCCTTGTCTATTCTGACTTTCGTCCTTATTGCTGGAGAAACCTGGAAAAAGTACACAGGCTTTTTCTTGGACTTGGAAAATTCATCTTAGTGAGGTCTATTATTTGCTATTGCAAATAATCTTCTAATCAGAGGTTTCTATTTGGACTACAAAAAAGAACAATGTTGTCTCCTTTTCAGGTAGCAAGGGTATATCTTCTTCATTCAATTCATCCTCTTCATCTCCAGTTTGTACCCTTTATTTTCACAAATCCAAGCTAATCTTTGCTGACCACGGTGCCATCCAGCGCTCAGCACCATTTCAGCCATGCCTTTTTCACCAGCAGCCAAACCGTGTCCAACCAGAATTCAAAATTTTGGATGATAACTCAGGGTACACCAATAAGACCAGGCAGATTAACAGGACATACCAGAATAACAGAGAAAATATGGCTGTTATATTTTCAATTCACCAGCTCTGCAAACAACTGCACAGAGGAAAAATACTACATTTTGTATTGGACAGCACTACAAATATTTTTATTAAGAATTATTTGGGGGAGAAAAATTATATAGATACATACTTACCCTTTCATTCACGACATGTAAATAATACAGAGTACTATTTGTCACGTTCCTTGATTTCATGATGGTTGGAACTGGCAACCGAGGAATAATTTCCTTTTAATTATTGTTTAGTTGATTTTCTTTTTAATTACTGAAGTTATATGACTAAGGCACCAAAATATGTAATGCAAGATCTTTCCATACAGTAGATTTTCTTTAATAATAATGGTATTTTTATTGTATTCATTCTGCAGATTATAATTTTTCTGCAATGAAAAGCAGCTAGATTCTTAAAGTGTGTATTTTTCATTTCCTTAAAAAAGTATTGGAAGGAGTTTTTCTTCTGTACATTAGTATAGGTACAGTGTCCTATGTAAAAGGTTTAGGATTTAATAGGTTTGACATTGGAGGGAGGTAAAATGTATAAAGTTGCCTGTCTCAACAAGACAAAAGCCAACGGATCTAAAAATACAGCCCTCGGGCTCCTCCTCTGGCCTTTGCTTTGCTGCCAGCCTGGACAAGGGAATGCAGCTTTCCTTGTCTCCCTAGGGCTCTGAATTTGGGAAAACCGAAAAGGAACAACGCCCCCAAGAACCTCTTAGCTACAAATCACAGCACACATTATTTTCTGCCTGTTTGTGACTTAAATAGAATTTAAAAGTGCTCTGAGTTCCTGCTTTTTGAACAGACTTTGTAGAAAGAGCTTTATTATAAACAGAGCTATCTGTTTTAGAGCAGAGCAAGGTTGATATTTTGAAACAGCAGAGCAATGCTAATTTTACTCACCAGTCTTTCACCACCAGAGTGGGGTTCTGGTTGGGTCACCGGAAAATAAACTTGTTTCAATGGCTTTTATAACCAGATAAGATCCAGAATGAGGTACTCGTGCCAAATATCACAGAAAGACTTGAACAATAATGCATTGCAAAAAGCGACATTTAGATTAGGTTATTAAATGAGGGGGGGAGGTTATGTGTGTATAACACATTTGAGAGCACTTGGGAATTTTTTGAACCATTTTCTGCTCTCTTTTCTGAATCAGTGTTTTGACTGACTTCAGCGGGAGTTTTGCTTGCATAAAAGCTTCCTAATTCAGCTCCAGGTCTAAACATTTGGGTTGCAATGTGCCTGGAAAGCCAGAGGAATTAAGATATTTGCCCTGCTCTCGCTGCACTGGAGCTGACTCCCTAGCACCCTTGTGCTCCTTGGAAAATCCCAGCTATAGTTTATCTGAAATTAATTTGCCCACACTGTTAAGTCAATTACCCAAAGGAAAAGAGACTCGATTAAAAATCTATTTAGTTCAATAGGAAACAGTATACTTGGGATCAATTTTTTTTCCTCTTCAACTGCAAAGAATCTTATTGTATCCCTGCATAAATAATAAAGGTAGTGAACTATCGTCTCCTGCTCAAGCATGACTGAGCAGATACAGATTGTGCATAGCTCATGTCACGAACATCCAAAGAGAGACGGTATGAAGAATATCTCAAACATAGCCTCCAACAAAGGACACGTTGAGGTACGTGACACGCTGCTCCGTGAGGTAACCCAATGTACAATTCGGATGGGCCGGGCTGTGGGTACGGCTCGCTCCCTGCGTTTCCAGAGGATGGTTGTACCTGTCTCACCTAGAGAAATGTTCCTATTGTCAAGCCTACAGCAAACTATGTCCAGACAGATTGGTGTTCTGCTCAAAGGAGTCCACATGAATCATGTATTAGTTCATTTAAAAGCACTTTGTAGACAAACATGCTCACTCTATCAGCAGGCACGGGGATGCAAATACTTCACTCAGTGTATATGAGCCCTGACAGGACATCTGTGATGCATGGGATTGAGAAACAGCTCATTCCGGAAAGATTAGGCAATAACAAGCAAAAAGGCTCACCGTATTTTGTTCTTTCCAGCAAAATGAAAATTTAACTTTGCCATCAGGTTGGAAACGGAGTAAACACTATCAACTGAAACTAGCAGCAGGAAGAGGTAAATGATTTACAAGATATTCTTCAATCATTTAGCAGAAACACAGAAGGTTTTGGTTTAGGGGCTAGAGTACTCTTGCAGAAGGCAACTGTTCCCCAGGAACCTTAATGTTAATATACCTGCTGCACGAGACTGTGCTTTGGAGGTGAGGAAGAATTAGAAATATTTAGATTCAATAAATGCTAAAGACATCTTTTGTACGCTAGCTCCTTGGCAGATGCTGATTGCTTCCTGTAAATTAAAGCAAACTAATGAGTGTGTGCAAAAGCAAAATATTTGGTAGACTCTCATTAGCAGATACAGTGCGTGGAATTAATTTCACTGAGAATAATTTATATATAGAAAATGTAGTTTGCAAAATTGTCCTGGAAGAGATTCAGGCATGTGTGGGCTTTGCCTAGAAGTGATTCCAAAATAATTTAATTTCTCAGAGAAAAGACTATAATATTGTAAATACTGTAAGCGTGAGCACCAAAGACAAAGTTATACTATATACGGTCTGAAGGACATTGCTTTCAGTCTCTGCCTCGATGGTGGTGACTTACAGGAATATTTTCATAATAACTACAGTATGATCCCTCTAGTTGTATAGTACACAAATTTTCTACCACCCTGGGCTTTTCTAGCTGTTCTCCCCTGTTTCTTTTAATTAAGTGGTCAAATACAAGTGAATCGTATCGTCACATTAATTGGCACAAGCCTCTCACCCCTCCACATTTAGGGGATATTAATTTTTTGGATCCCCAGAAAATGTAGGTATTCATTTGTTCTCCTGAAGTCCTAATTTTTCCTTAGCAGTAAACCAAGTACTGGAAATAGTAACTCAGGCAATCAGAGTATTGTTACTGTTCCCAGAAAGGTAATATTTTTGAATAGCTCTGCATATTTAACAAGAAAGATGTGTTTTGAGCAATTTTTAATAAAGTAATATTTTACTTTTCCCATTTCACCCTTGCAGGAAACTGCAAAGATCAGTTCTGGATTGAGATTGCATCCCCAGTCTTGGATCCTTTAACATCCCAGAAGGCACACATGAAAAAGAAAAATCCCCCTACTTACACTGTGAATAGGTGCTAACAGCTTTAAAGAATTACCTACCAAATATTAGGTGCAATTTAAAACTACATTTAAAGCAGCAAGGGTAGTTTAAAAGTCTACGTGGCCAGCTAAAAGTCAGAGAGAGAAAATTACTTGAACACATGTTGGATGAATTTCTGTCTGTGTGGGAGATATCGCACTGGTGGGATAATATATCCTCCGTTTAAAAAAATTGGGCAGATCCTATATCTAGTCTACTGTATGCCTTATGATTCAAAATCTAGTCAAATGCTTTTAGATAATTTCCATTTACTATAAAAAGAAACACAACTATGCTATCTAAGCATTGTGGAAGATTATTTATATTGAAAGACATCCTTAGGCTAAACTATTAAATGAGAATAATGGATATGAGCCACCTAAGGCATGTGGAGGACTCGTTAATGAATTACTTTGTGAAACAAAGTCAGATGCTCCGCTCAGGTAGAGGTTGGGTTTGAGTAATGTGCTTTTAGAGGAGCAGCAATACCGAGGAGGGGTCACATCGTGTGAAGACCTGGAAAATGCATGATAAAATGTTCCATACATTACCCTACACCTGCTTCGAGGGCTGTCCAAGGGCCACTCAGATTACACGGTACAGTATTTACTCAGTATATTGTATGTTATATCAATTTAAACATGCGCTGTAACTTATTAGATATTTATTAGCTTACATTTTAAGCCCCAGTCTATTTTACAACCCTGATGCCCCCTGTTATATGTAAAAAGGATATTTTAATAGATATAATTTAAATTAGTTCGTAACTTGATAACTCGTTACAGTCTGCTACTCTAATGAAACCTGCACTAATGACTGCCTTCAGTAGGCAATCCTTAATTTTAAGAATCCATTTTAAAATATTCATAACATATCTGGTGTGCTGTTGTTTGAACTGTATTTAATAGACTGGGGTTTTCCCTGTGGTTTGTAGAAGTCACTGTCAATAGCGATTCCTCCAGCACCGTCTTTGGTGGGTGCAGGATGCGAGCAAGGGCTACAGCTTTAGGGCTGGCATCAGGGGCAGAGACCCCCCATGAGTCCCTTCCTTCCTGGGGTAAAGGTGACCTGGCACACATCTGAGAAATAATCCCAAATACATGAACAGCCCAAACCATAATTGGGAATAATGGTTTATTATGGATTTAATCAAGGTGTAAATATCTAAAAGACAGTAGCCCATGTATCTGTTGTCTGAAGAGCAACTTGATGACTTGTGTTAGTTTGTGCTGACAACTAAATGAGTTGTCATTCAGTCAACTGACAACTGAGCTAAAGCCACTCTGTGACTTTTACCTCTCTATGGAGATAGGGTAGATGAGAAACATCTGAAAACTCATGCTTTTTCCTAACAGGACATATTGCCCAATTGTCTACATTTAATCCAGGAATTTGCCATCACCTGGATCCACCCAGAGCCTGCACCTCTCCAGACCAAGCCCTGCTCATGCCTGGAGAGCTGGCACAGCAGGTCAGGCAATGTTTCCCACTCCATCTGGATCAGCAGGACCTCCTGACGTGCCCTCACCCTCAACTCCTCTTCACTGGGAAGTCTTGCTTCCTAATTAACACCGAAACTGCCCTCCCAGCCCCAGCAAGCTGCACGGGGAGGGTGTGCTGGGGAGCGTAGGAAACACAACTGCTACACGTAACCTGGCCGAAACCCCACGCAACACCCGCGCTTCCCCATTGCCGCCCCCGAAGAGCATCTCTGTCCTTTAAGTGCCATGCTGCTTTCTCAGGGGGCTCCTAATGCAGTTCTCTCCTTCTGCCTCACTGGCTGCCAGGGAAGGACACGCTCGGGGCCTCTGTGCACCCCGTAGCAACGAGCAAAAAGTGAAAGTCAATATACAAACTGTAGTGATTAATATTAAATACCGAATGTGCATCTAAAGACAGTATTAATGTTAATGACAAAACAACAACCAACCAACACCTGCCAGAGACATAAGACAGCTGAACACTTGTAGATGTGGAGGCACTAGTAACAAATGCTAAGAGCTGCTTTAAGTCAGTCATTGCTTAGTGCTTTCACTTTGGTGTTGCCTTAACAAATTTACCATGACAAAATATGTAAGGCAAAAGTTAGTTTTAACCTTTGCTCAGATGCCACAACTTTAGCCACAAACCAGTGGAGTAAATGGGAAATTACTCTCCAAATGCAAATTACCTGGTGATGTAATTAGCACTCACAAACCCAATATAAAATCATTTGAACCATAATCTGACTACTGGTTGTTCTAGGGGTTGATTTGATCACCACCAAATATGGGGGGCACCCATACCCTGGTGCTACTGGGATATTGAGCTGGCATTCTGCATCACCTCCTTTATCATCTATGAGAAAATAAACAAACCAAAGGTCTCCCTCAGTGGCAATTTCCAAGGAGAAGAGAGCACTAAATGGATTTTAAACAGGCAAAAACCCAACACATGAACAGAATTTGGGCCAAATATCCTGCCAGGGGCCAGTCAGCAGGAGCCTACTGCCAAGACCTGGTCCCTAGATCAACACCTCATCGATGATAAAAAGCTGGTCTTTAAATCAAAGGCAGCTCACAAATTAAAAAAACCCCAAAGACATAAATCTGCATTGGCTACCAGCCCAGTGTGATCTTCCAGTATATTTTTGCTGATGCTACTTCTGGGATGGGACAAAAGAAATGTATGACACCAAGACGGCTGTGGCAGGAAGACCACCAGATTGCCCGTAAAGAAGGAACAGGCAGCAGGTACAGATGACATCGCTGTCATGGGGCTACAAGTTCATCTCCAACTTTTTTCCTGCCTCCTGGGAATTGCAGCAGCTCAGCTAACCCAGCTCTACATTTGAAATGTGCTGAGGAGGGCTTCATCAGATACATGTTGTACTTTGTGTCTGTAGGATGCAGGAAGGCAGCAGGGTTCACTTTGGTAATGTTTTTATGAAAACAGAAAACATCCTAACTACTGAAATCCTTTTGTCACTGCAATACAGACATCAATTTTTGTTGAAATTCACCTAAAACCAGGGCAGTGATGTAACCGGCTTTTCTCTGAGAGATGTCCAAATCAGATGCACACCACACCAAAAAGCCAGAACTTCACCTCCAAAAAATATGGATCAGTGTCGCATCTCTGTTTAAACTGTTTTGCAAATACTTCCAAACTATTTCACTTACAGACCTTGAGTTTAGCAGTTGCTTATTTGACCCCATTCTGGTATTACTAAGGACTTCAATATACCCATCTATGGGACATTATCAACAGATGAAATAATAAGTTACAGATGTGTCCTCTTCATAACTAGTATCCATCAGGGACAACACAGTCAACCAACTCAAAAGGGTTACCAAGTTTTCTTTTTTCCTTTCAGAAAGAGAACAATAAAATCTGTTAATCCATTTGTTTTGAAGTTGTTTGGGGGTTTTTTTGGTTTGTTTTTGTGGGGTTTTTTTGTTTTTCGTTTTTTGGGGTTTTTTTGTACAAGAGAATGAAAATCTGTTTGCAGTTGTAACTTTTACAGTATGTCAAATATTTTCTTTTTTTCCTCTTCCATAATTATTTTTACAGAGAGCTGTTCTTTCAATCAGGTCACTGAACTCTGAAAAACAAACCTTCAAGGCTGCTTTTGAAAAATTGGACCTTACTTTCCTTTCAATCGAAAGATTCACAACTTTCGTGTGTGAGCCAAGACTCAAAAAAATAACATAAATCCTTTCAATGCTGTCTCTCTCTTTGACTGCGTAACAGATATTTCTGCTAACATTTACTTTTGTAATTTTTCACATTATTCTAGCTCTCAGAGGTTAATATTTACCATTCATTTTGATATTCACAAACTACAGAGGTAAGCTTGCAAATATCTGCCCTGGGAAAATGAGCAGCTCTGCCAGAAAATATGTTCAAGTTTCTTTGTGGAACTGTGGGAGACAACATGCCATTGACAACATTTCACTGCAGTCATCTGTTCATGTTTTAAACATCTGCACAATCAATTCATACAGTACAACAATTGGTATTTAAAAAGGATAACCAGATAATTACAGCAAATGTTTTTTAGTCCTTTTGAACAGCGAACATGCATTGGGAAAAAAAGCTTACAGAAAAACCACAGTGAACTGATATATATATAAGGGAAGCCACTGAAACCATATCCGTAGAATGAGACCACACGTTCATTTTCTGGTAGGTGTCTACAGAAGGTATTGCCTGGTAGCAAAATTCAACAGCAGACAGAGCTGCGTACAAAAGCTGACCCACTACTTGCAATAATATCAAATCATAAATGAATTAATTTGCTTGCTGACCAAGTAGTTTGCCATATTAAAGTGCAAGTTTGCAAGACATGTATTCTATTATCCCAGATTGCACTCTTGACACTTTACATTATGAACATTTAGCATTCATCCTTTGATATTTTGAACACTGACTACAATGAAGCTGTCAGCATAAAGGAATTTTTTATTCAATTTTTAGATGTAACAAGCAAGGATCTTACAGAACCATCATCAAGAATACTGAAACAATAGAGATTTGATTATTTAACTATGGAAGACAAAAGAACATCCTGATGGGTGCAGTTTTTAAAGATATGAAAAAGTTTGTGAAAGAAGAGAAGAGAAGAGAAGAGAAGAGAAGAGAAGAGAAGAGAAGAGAAGAGAAGAGAAGAGAAGAGAAGAGAAGAGAAGAGAAGAGAAGAGAAGAGAAGAGAAGAGAAGAGAAGAGAAGAGAAGAGAAGAGAAGAAGCAGTCATTGTTTTGTTTCTAACACACAGAAAACAATATTTGATCCAAATACAGTTCACAGTGACTAGGAGAGAGATCATTTATGCCAAGACTGCACCAAGCTCATTCTGCTCTTGTCACCGTGATCTAACACTGGTAGTACGTTGTGAGCAAGCAGAGATCATTGATTAATGCTGCCAGACAGCTGCGTTGGAATCGTCAAGTCAATATTGTGTGCTCTTGGTTAAAAAAAAAAAAAAAACCAATCAAACAAAAATAATGAAGAAAAAAAAAGAGAGATCAGTGTATTTTGATTGGCACAAGCTACATATTCTAGATTCAGGCATCAGCAGAGACAGCAAACCTCTCACAGGGAGAGCAAACTTGTTTTGTCACATCTTAGCATGTAGCTAAAATTCTAGCACAAGTACCAATTCCCCAAAAACTGGAATGCAATTGGCAGCTCATCCAGCCTTCTGAGGCAAGAGAAGAACATATTTATATACATGCATGTGTATAAATATATATGTGTGTGTGTGTATATTTACAGACCACATGAAACTAAATTTAATAAACATTCCAGGAAGGAAGGGACTTGGCGGAATAGTCAGACAATGAAATAAAGGTTTTTTACTACATGGCTGTATTTTAAGACCTCGCAGAAAATGAACTCCTCAGTGATCACATTCCAATGAATTTGGAAATGCTTTGCAGTACGCCATGTTGTATCACTTACCACTGGACAGTGATTATTTTAAAGCTTCAATATAAAACAAATATTTGATTAAAACTTATTCCTCCCTAAGTCTGGGTGTTTCTTTTTTATTAGGGATTCTGATACAGAAGTGAACTGAGTGACCACGGTCTGCTGATGTCCCAACAGCATCGACTGTGTGAAAGTTCACCTGTACAGGGATTCATTTGGAGTACTCACCACCATTGAATATAGTAATAAATAGTGTTTTGCGATGCTCTTTGCATTTCTTTATCTGTCCTTATTGTGTCTGAGACACATAGATGAGAACACCGGTTCATCTCATCTCCTTCATCAGAACTGCAATTGGAGCATATACAAGCAATAGTTTTTTAAAGTGCCACTAGACTCATAGCTGTATCCAGGTAACAAAATAAAATAGCAAATGAGAGAAAGAATACTGGAAGTCGTGGAAATATGAACCTATAAAGATACACCTCGGATTCCTATGCATACTCAAGTAACAAGGTAGGACTGCAGGGAACAAGTTGATGGCTTTCTTTGTGCAGCACTATAGACAACTATGCTTTTTCACTCAAATTCATTTGCTTATGGGGAACCAGGGAAATTTTGACTAGAGCTGGCCAAAGCTTAATCTTTTCAGTCTATAAAAAATTTAAAGAGTTTGCTCCCATTTCATAAATGTTGACATTTCCCACGAAGGGAGAAAATATCATATCAGAATGTTTCCTTAAAAAGAAATGGGAAAGGACCCTCCAGCATGGAAAGCCAAGATGTGATGCTTGCTGTGTCCTAAGTACTCTGCAAGGAGCTGGGCAGTGCCAGGAGCTGTGCGTGCTCTTGAGGGCTGAGGTCTCACTTTTGGGGGACATCACTGCCAGGCTCAGCTTGACCCCTCCTGCACAAACTGTCCTGTGCTGATGTAGGGAGATACATGTGGTGTAAGATAAGTGTGGTGGGGCCTCCTAAAAACTGACAATGGTTTGGTATGGTCCCCTGCTAATCCATGAGGTAAGCAAGCTGCTGACCTCGTAGAGACTGGTCTTCTTTCCAGGTATCAGAAAGTGTTTCTGCAAAGTCTTTCAGCTACAAGGAGTCTATGGCGGGAGGGAGGGGGTGTGTGTGTGATAAAAAAGGCAAAATCAAAAATTCTCCTTGCAGCATCATTAGAGACCACTAAAACCCACATATGCAATGTCAGGAACCAGAGCTGTGGGGAGGTCCCATGCATGCTTTCAGACAGGGGTCAACCTCACTTGGAGCCAGGAGTAGCAGTGGGCTGAGTCAATCATTTCCTTAAAGAGAAAAGAAATAAATGATGGACCTGACCCTGAGCTGTGATACTCCTACAACAGGTTTTTGGTTGCATGTGAGGCCCTGATGCTTCAACATGGCCAATGTCAAAGGGAAATCCCACAAAACTTAAAGAAGTGACTTCTGTGAAGTCAAGGTCTGGATGTCTATGTGGGACAAGAGTAGATATTCCACAACACACCTGATACAATGCAGCCAAACAGGAGACCCAGAACAGTAGTTTTTCTTCTGCCATTTAACATACCTCATAACCCTGAGGACATTGTCTTAAACAAAGGCTTGAACTCTGAATGAATTGTAATTCTTGCAGCTTTGAAACCCAGGAGAGTGCAGTCCTTGCCAGAAAGATCCTGAAGGGGAAAAGGGAAAAAAAAAAAAAAAAAAAAAAGAATAAACTTTATAATTATGAAAAAAAAAGAATATGCACCTCCATAGTTTTGCTAGGTTTGGGATTGACTAGAAGAATCAAAGTGGTAGCCTGAAGAGAAAAACTGTGTTTGAGGTGTGAGGTTAACTGACAAAAATCAAACTTAAGACTGAAGCCTTAAAGAAGAGCTAAAGCCTATAAGAAATCTTACAAGAAAAAAGTATCAGATTACTTTTCATGACTGAGAGGCAAAACTAAGAAAAATATTTCAGACAGAAGAACTGTTATTTTTGGAGCTTTGAAAAAATATGTAACTAGCACAAAAGATAATATGATACCAGACAGGTAATCCAATCATTTTAGAGTTTATGACTGCAGTCTTCTCCACATGAGAGACTTGATTGTACTTCGTTTCTTTTCATAAGTGAATAAATTCAAGAAATCACAAGCGTGATTATTCAGATTTGTGTTTCCTTGTCAGGCTTCACATGTCAGAACCGAAGGACTAGTGGCCTTGAGTGCTGCAGGAAAACTTCATACATGAGCCTGAATTTTAACTGTGCATGAAGCAAAATTAATATAAACAGTACTGCTCCCCCAGTATTTTTTCTTTAATAATCTCAGTTTAGGGTATTTCTTATTCACATATAATATACGGAAAATATGGTAGTCTAAATACAAAAAACCTGAAAATACTGAGAAAAGAGTGAACTATGTCTAAGGAGAATGTTATTAACAAAACCCTCCTTTCTGACACTGGGACCTACAACAACAACAACAACTGAGGTCTTAAGCAACAGCAAGGACATCATTTGACTAATAGGACATAACATGGAAACAGATGCAGCACTTAGGATGTGTTCAGTGACCAAGTCTAAATCTTCAAATTCAACGTTCCTGTTCACCTGCCTAATGCTGAACTGATCCTGGAGTCTTCAACTCTTAAAATACTGGTTTTGGTCATTTCTAATTTCAAATTGAGCTTTGCACCCACACTAAGCCCCTACAACTTGTCCAGATATCCCAGACTAGAAGCCCCCATCCATGTATCTATACCTGGGAAAGACTTATAGCACAGTCAGCTGGAAAATACAAAATGGCAAAATATCTTTGCCAAACACAGCCGGGGGGAACCCCTCCTGGTACACAAAGCCTCAGTGTTGAAAGGGTTCACACCAGCCAGGGAAGAAGCAGAGTCTAATTTCTCTCTAACATCCTGAGTGATTTTTTTCAGCTATTTGGGTTAAAAGCATGTGCCTTGTGCTGGCAATGTTCTACTTTTCAGAAAATAATGACATCGTTGCAACTAGATATACTAGCCTAGAAGCAATTAGGGCACTTCCTTGAGAAAAAGGAGACCCTGACCAAGTTCAAGGACTTATTTTGCATTAAGTAGTCAATAAGAAAATACAGAAAAGTTACAACAGAGACCAAAACTTCGTGCAGTGATCATTGTGTCATAGCAAAGAACACACAACCATCACCACCTGCTTAGTCTTCCCTTCCTCTGTTCTGCTTATTTTGGGGAGGCTGCATGTAACTAGCTACCTTAAACAAAGGACCGAGGCTGCGAGTCACGAATAAGGCTCCGGGAGGTGTGGGATTTAGGTGCCTCTAACATCAGCATTTCCCATTGATTAGTTTGGACACTCAGGACCTTTGCTGTCACAGGTAACTAGGGCTTTCCAAGAGGCTAAACACTCCCCAGGCACTGCACAAGAGCCCAGGCATCTAAATCGGTGCTCTGCGCTCTCCTCCTGGGACGGAGGGTGAGGCAGCTGCTGTGCCACTGAGCACAGGTGTAGGAAAGTCCCTTTGTGCACCCACACCATTGATTGAGTTCAGATTGGGAGCATGCTTTTGAAGGCCATCTCCCAGGCATCCCCACATCCCTGATGTGGTTAGTGTCATATAGTTGTCCTGAAGCACAGGGGCTGGATGTCTTTTGGGTGAAACTAAACCAGAAGACGTGTTCTAGCCAGTAACGGGTCTCGGTCTCACCAGACTCGCCATCATCTGAAATTAACAACCTGGAAATGCATTTATTGTGGACATCTGGCGCTCAGTACCAACAATCTCACTTTGCAGATCTGTTCCAATGAGTTATTGCCAGTGTAGCTGCAGCCTTTGTGAAGCAGCTTTGTTAACCTAAAATATTTTGTAATGCCATCCCCTCACTCTTCAGAAAAGATATTCTTTCCCATGTTCAGATGCGGGAGCAGGCAGCAGAAGTCCAGGGCTATTACTGCATTGCATCAGTCCCTGCGCCCAAAGATTTCAAAGCACCTATGAACCTCGGCCTGGAAGATACGTAGGCATTGCCCACGCTTTAAGCAAGGGTAACAAAAGATCAGTGAAAATGTTGGTCCGCTGTCACGCAGCATGACAGAAACAAAATCAGAGCAGAAACCAAATTTCATCATTGGTCTTGTGCTTTAACCTAACAACTATTATTAATTAAATAATCTGATGTTTGATTAACCTTGCATGAAATTCTGTGAATTATATGAGCTCTCCTCCATATGTGGCACTGGAAATATCCCACCATTTCTAGAATAATTCAGCAGTGGGGATATGAACAGAGCAGGAAGACCAAAAGGCAGTAAAAAAGCAAAAGGAAATTGGCTGCTGCTTTACCAATTTCCTGTTGGGGCTCTTCAGGCTGTATTGCTCAGGACAACCATTACAGAGAGGTTTGCAGCTCTGGAAAGCTTTTATTGACCTCTCTGTAAATACAAAATGGCCCATGAATTAAATGGGAGGGTCACTATGAGGAAGTTCAACAGACTTGGCAGATTCTTGGGAATAAGCAAGAGCAGGGATCAAGAGGACTGATTGAAAACGTGCAGTTATTGTGCAAAGGATTCCTTTTCTTGGGAGAAAGCTCCCTGGGGTTTTCTAGGCCAGGATTTACAAGACTAATGAAGGGTGTTGGTTTTTTCCCTTCTGTCACAAAAATTTCAGCTAAAGACAAGGCAGAGTTACGAGCAACTGTCTAGCTGCTGAAAAGATGTTTGCCAAACCTTTCCATCACCCAAGCAGGCCCCTTTCCCCCTCTCATGTGCACACACTCTCTCACTCAGTCCTGTGGCATACCTACTCTTGAGATGGGACTTGGACGTTGATACCACTGAGCTCTGTTCACTCAGCCACATGGTTTTCCCCTATTTCTCTAACTATGCCAAAAATTGAGCAAAAATAGCTGTGCGAAAACACTTTCTCTTGGGTTCTCTCTCCCTCCTTTTTCTGTTTTCTCCCTCTTCGTTAGCACTAAACAATCAATATTTTATTTCCATTTCTTTTTATAAGGAGCCAGAACAACTTACAACCATTACCTTTACGTTAAATCCCCTGTTATTATAGGAAACTCTTTTATCCAAATGGGCATTGTACATCCCTGATTAGAAATTAACTTCTTCAAATAGATAAAAAAGTAGAGGGCATAAAAATTGCTGGTTTTGTCAATGATCACTGAAACTCCAAAGACTTCTTTGCAGGGGATCTGTGGATTCATGGTTTGGATCATAATCTCCATGACAAAATCCTAATCAAATGAACGGAGCTCTTACTACTTAAAGTTCCCAGCAAATTAGTACTGTGCACAAAAGAGAAAAGCCTGACAATGCTTTGGTCTTGAGACCTGGATGCTCTCAAGAAAAAACAAAAATATTTAATTCAAGAAGTTACACCTAACTTTGAAATTTCTGATATATCCATTTCATGTCTATATTTCAGAGCAGCAGAAATCTCTCCCTTTAAGCTCTGCTGTTGCTGATTGTTTTTAATCAGAAAATCCACTTTAGGACGTGCTGACAAAAACTGGCTTTTCTGTAATGTCCTTGGAAGAAAAACACAATTATTACAGCGTGCAAATGCTCATTTATCACTTTTCATTCATACCGATGTAAAAGACTTGGACAAGAAGACAGTGTGGCTGAAATCTCTAAAACACAGATGTGTGGGAATCACTGCCTGAGCCCAGGTGGGACAAAAATCAGAGCATAAAGAGACAGAGGAAGAAAATTATTAGCTTTTCTTTGCCTGACAATTTCCAAACATTAATGACCTTGAAGACTGACCAGTGGAGTCAGCAAACAAGTGTGTGTTAGAGGAGAGAGAACTTCTTCAAAAGTGGGCATCTCGTCCACAAATCTCCTGAGTCCTCTCAGATATGAAATAGAAAGGTTAGTCAACTTGTAAAAGTGAAAAAGCGGACAGGCTTCACAGAACCAGAAATTGATAAAATGTAAAAATCTATATTTATTTTAATTTAATGTAACAACCTGGAAGTTTGAGAAGATCCTGCTGCTTTTTTTGGCCTTCACGGTGTGTATACAAAATCATTAATGCACTAAACCAATAATAGGTTTAGGAGTGTGGTACTCCTATAGTGCACACTAATTTTTGTGCCATGCAAAGGAGGGTTTGGGGGAAAGAAACCTAACATAATGGAAATACAGAGATGCCCAAAACCTCAGAAAAAAACAAGGGAATATGAAGACTGGGTGCAAAAAGTTGCTTTCTGAATGCCTTCAGGCCTGACTTTGTTTTGTTTTGTTTTACCAGTCATGAGTAATTTGGCTACTTGATAGTTATGTTGTATCTTTTTTTAAGCCCCTGTGTTGACATTATGATTGTTTAAATATCTAAAAATATGCTGATCTCTAGTGGCACACAAGTGGGTGAAAAAAACCCAAAACAAAAAAAAAACCCAAACCAAAACAGAACAGGAAAATAATTTCAGAAAAATATTCAGAAGACATCTGTAAATTGCTTCCATTTGTCATGCTTAGGAAGAGAATGCATTCTGCAGATCAAATCCTTTAATCCTTGCAAATGTGATCAAATTTGTATCACAGTAATTTTACATATAGAGAAAAGCAGATATTTAAAGTCTCCTTCTTTTACTGGGAGAAGAAAACCTGTCACAGGGTCTTCCTTCCTTCTAAACTTTTCCTATAAATACAGAACTATTTATATGTTTTCCCTTACCTTTTTTTTCCTCCAGAACAAATTCAAGCTGTCCAAAAAATAAGCCTGGAAGTGAGCTGAGGTGCTTTTAGCCTTTCCCAGCAGCTCCGAGCTGCACACACATCCCATTGGGTGCATGCAGACCAAAAACATCCCCGAGCCAACACGCCGGCACTGCTGTCCTGTCCGGGACCTTCCCGGGGCTCTCAGCTCCTGCTGATGTTAATGCCTTTTAATGGGGCTCTCCTCCAACTGCTCACCCCCAAACTTTTCTACCTAAAATGCTGTAATTGTTATTGCAAAATGCTAAGAGACCGCAAACAGAGAGGCAGAGTGATGCCAAGTTAATATGTTTTTTTTCTTTAACTCCCTCCTCCTGCTTCTCTCTCCAGATTTCATAGAATTATTTAGAAACATGAAAAAGCTCATCTCAAATCCCTAGCACCAAAATTTAGGCTAGCCTTCCTGTCCCCTCCACACACACAGCCTCCCCACAGGCTTAGCGCAGAAAGGCTCGTCCTAAATAATAATACTGGAAAGGGTCACATCAGAAGCTACAAGATTAACTCAATTCACCTAAACCTTTAATAGGGATAAAGATATTTTTCATTCACCTCTTCTCTAGACAGCCAGTCAATAATTTAGAGAAAGATTCCTCAATTACTTCATTCACTTAAAAGATATCAATATCATACTTGGGAGAAAAATCCTGTAAAATTCAGTGCAGTCAAGTGTTGACTTTAATGTTGCCTCTTCAGAGGACATGGAGCTGAGCCTTGCATATGATTCCCCTGTCTGCAAAACACAGAGGAAAAGAACAGACAGCACTGGGAGATTCTCCAGTCCTCCAGGAAAAGAGACAGAAATGAAAAGACTAGACTTTTACTTATGTGTTTATCAAGAGTAAGAAGAAATCATTTCTATTTAAAGGAACGATACTGGCACGTGCGATTGCTGATGGTCCATTTAGTCCAGCGTCTTTTTAGCAGTGGTGGTCCATGCTGGATACTTCTGAGAGAAAGGGAAAGAAACAAAACAAAAAACCCAAACCTTCTGGCATGTGAATGTGAATAAATGTAAATTTTAATTCAGATTTATATGGGAATAAAAATGGAGTGTCTTCATATTGTAAGGGAGAATTATTAACAACTTGAGAAGCCAGTCTGGTACTAAGAGGCTAAAAGGTCTTCTAAGTAAAATTCCTGAGACAAACACGATTTTTAAGAGCGGGGATCAAAATTAAGATTTCACTGAGTGAAATTGTCACTGACGCTGATTTTCAGCCAAGATTATGTATATGCCTGATACATGCACATGTGTGTTTTCACTTGGTCAGCAGAGAGTTTGAATTTCTTATGGAGACCACCAACTTTGCTGGACATGTTTCAGTTCTGGAAAAAAAAAAAAAAATTGAGAGAAATGCATTTAACTCATTCTTGCCACAAGTAACATGAACAACGCATTGTTGAAGGCCAACGTCTACCCCCAGACACACGCATCCAGCAACATTACAACAGCAGAGTTAACAGGTGTAGCTGCAGGGAGAGTTTAGCAGAAGCTTTAATTAGTCTAACTACTGTTTTAAAGAGACAAATTTGATAAAGAGACAGGTATCTCACTTCACAAATCCCTATGTAATCTTATAAATGCCAGCAGCAAATGGGCATTGCTGAAAATTCAGCCAAGATACCAACGAGTTGTTCATCCTCATCAGCCCTGGCTGTCATTTATCACACATAAAGCTCCCACCTCTTCCAGAAAGGTTTTCTAAGACCCACCTGTTAATGAAAAGCTTTAGATGAAGATCTGAAGACAATGGAGAAAGTCCACTCATCACAACTTTTGGAAAACAGCTTCAAAAGAAAGGACGCAGACATTGGTTGGCAAGTTGGAGGTTTTGCAATGTAAATGGGTCAGATTCAGCATTTTGGTTCCAACAAGGTAATGAAAAACCTGTTGGTGACAGTCCCACCGTCGGTATGAGCACGATTTTCATTTGTACTTCACTGAAACTCCACCATAATTCATTAACGTATGTACCATTAAAAAGGAGTTGTAGGAGAATGAAATAAAAGAAGAGCTGATAGATAGTGTTGCATTGATGGGTTCCGCTTGGCTGGTAACATCAAGTGGCAGAATGAGAACAGTTTTTAAGATATGATTAAATATAAATTTTATCAAAGGAGCAGTAAAACATTATAGCTTTAGGCTTTTTAAATTCTGTACACATTCTAGGATTCCAAAAATAAAGTTCCAGCTTCTTAAAATTGAATGTCTGCCTTGTATCATTTAAGTAAGCTCTCATCTGAGCTACACGGCATTTTTATCTGCATAACCAGCCCAGGAGGGTTTAGAAAGGTGACAGATTGGCTGGAGGGTGTGCTTACTTGTACACAAATTGTTAAGCTCCACCTTTATGCCCAGAGTCCTTGATATTTATCTGATGCCTGTGAAACGAGACCCACTCACAATGTGGACTGTGCCCTCACTTGGACTGAAATCAAAGTCAAACTCACATGTCATTCCAAACACAAAGAGAAATATGAAGAGCCTGCTCAGCCTGGCATGGACACACAGCCTCCCTCCCACTCTTGGGCGTCACCACCCACATCTCCCATCAGGCTGGGTGAAAACCAAAGACTTTCTTTAGGCCAGGCCTTCACAAGCAGCTTCTGCCAAGCAAAGCTTACTCTCGCATCACACTCTGCCTTCCGGAGCTGCACAAACCTCATCTGATGCTTTTAAGTGCCATTTGATTCAAATAGCAAAGGACCGTCCTTGTTGGGTACCCAGGTTTAAGGATGCTTCCATCCTATGCAGAACAATCCATGAGTGTTGACACACCGACCCATTCAGACTCATTAAAAACAACAATCCCACCTCAGCCCAGTTTCCTTTCCAAGGTTGGCTGCTCCCAGAGTGTTTCCCAAAGCTTCTCTCTATTCTCCCTAAAAACCCTAAACCAAATACTGCTCTTCCCTTTACCCATTTTTGGGAATTGATTGGACTTGCCACCATGAACATATGTAATTATGCTGGGATTGAAAAAGGATATTTTGTTCTCATCCCACACTTATTTATTAGTAAATGGACACCAATAATCACACAGAGAAGTAAAATCAACCAGGTATTTAATAATTTTGCTTGAATTTTTTTTAATGGTTGTGCAGTAGGGTTTTCTGACAACAACAGCAGACCTATGAGAGCGAGACAATCCTAATTTAAGTCAGTGTGCGTTCTTTAGCTATTAAAAAGCCCCCATATTAATTAGTTCCTGCTCTAATTGCTATGAAGAATTATTCTGAAAAAGAAAAACAAAATAAGGAGCAAAGCAACGTACTACTTACAAGTACCAAAACTAGAAATAAATATTCAACATGGCTTTTTAAGTCAAATGCCCAGCCAGTTTTGAATAATAAAGCAGGACAAAGTCATTTACACAGAAAAAGCTAATGATTTCTGTATTTTGCTGCTGGTAAAGAATTGAAGGATAGCTGATTTGAATCTTCCTTCAATCTCCCATCAATAAAACAGAGACAAGGCAGATTCGAAAGCTGATCTGGGAGAGTCATGTTTTTATAATTGCTTTTTACCCTCAGGCGTTTGAAATCCAGAGGGTCACGAGTGCCTGTGTTAGTGCTAGAGCAGGCCAAGAGGCCCAGTCAAAACCCTGAGACACAAATTAATTTGTTTGTGGTTCTCATGTCTAATTTGGGGAAAGAGAAAACTCTTTGCCACTTTGCAATGTTATAATCTAATTAAAGGGAGATACATGTGAAATATTTATGCAACCTTTAGGAAAAAAGAGAGAGAAAAATTTTTTTTTTGCTCAGTCTCATTTGGGAAATTTTCTGAAATATGGGAATGGAACAATTTATAAAACAAATACAGAAAAACTGTGGACAAACCACTTGTTTGTAAAAATTATTTGCAAAATTTCAGAATAGGTTAAGTTAGACATTCTTATTTTGAACTAGGAGACTCACAAAATGGCAAAGAAGCAAACCATGACTTCTTGCCAGTGCATCCACATTACAGCCAATATTACGTTGGAAGAAAAGCATTATAATCATAACTCTGCCTAGAAAACATTTAAATTATGCTGTATTAAGGAGATATAAGAAAGGAAAGTGCTATCAAGGGATAAGCTTCATGGAAAAACAGTTCAGGTTGCTCAATATTTTGCGTTCTCCAAGTGACATGCCTTTCCCAAGTAGTGCTCCAGCACAGTGTCAATCTGATTTATATAGCCAAAACCTAGCGTGTCTTCTCTGGATGTAACAGGGTAGTACATTGCACTGCAACCCTGCAACATCAGGCTTATGTGTATTTTCCCGTTGCATTTGAATATGCAGCTCCAACCCCGCTCGAGTCATTGCTACAAACTTAAAGCCCTTTCAGAGAACACCATACGTACAACCAGCTGGAAGGAAACCACGATTCGGCAGAGGAGTAAGGTAGCATTTCAGAGCCTCACCGGAATAACCCAGTCCTGGATTTAATGGGCTAAACCCAGAATCTTAAGGCAAGGATCAGTAAGCAGAGCTCCCGTTGCACTTCCCAGGTACCAGCTGTGCAATGCTGCTCTACAACAGCACCATATAACACCCCCTGCAGCCCAAATATTCTCCTCAGAGGTGTCCATAGCCCATCCTGGGGACAGACCCCAGGCAGGGTGCTGCAGTCCCACCGCCCAGCAGGAAGCCACTGGACATGGCTGTATTAAATGATTACCTGCCCTTTGTGTGGCTCTTTATTCTCCATCGAGGTCAGACCTCACCACGTAAAAGTGTCCTGCTGCCTGAGAGCAATCCAGCTTCATGCTGGAATCCTTAAACAAATTGAAAATTTAATTTTAAAATGGAGTGAGTTTTATAATGAAGCTAGAATCTCCTGTGTCCCAAGACTTTTTTTAGCTGATAGTACAGGGAAAATTCTAGTCTAAAGAGTAGAAAACTCACAGTAATGTAAACACATGAATATTAAAACTCCATGCGCTTTACAAAGGAGAATTCACTGCAAGGTGAAGAGATGCTGCTCTGTTTACAGCGCACTTTTCCCCAAACAAGGCAGCCTTCCCTTTACGCTTGGTATCGTTAAACTCCATTTGGGTGAAAACCATCACACCACGTCTTGCTTCAGCACGGCGGCTGACCCTTTCCAAAGGTCCCTTGTGCTGCATAAAGTGTTTGCTTCCTTGGGAAGAACTTAATGAAAATGGACAGTAAATCACTTGATTTCAAGATTGCATTTGTTTATTTGGCATCTGATTATAACCTGCTCATTGACCTTGTTTGATAGGTGATGGGACAAGCTCTTAGAGCACTGGCTGATAGCGACAAGCACTAAAAACAGCAAAGGCTTTTAAAACTTTGCAAAATAAGTAACAGCCGAGCAAATATATCATCCCATCCTATGACTCCTGTCCTGTAAACATGTGTGCGGCCCTTAATCACACTAATAAAAGTGCTGGAGCCACAGGGAATACCTGAAGGAGAACGAGTTTGCAGGGCCAGGGCTTATTCCTCTAGGTTTGTCAGAGGTAGCTTGTCAAATAAACTGAAGACTGATAGCTGCTATATTTTCCCTTATTATAATCCAGAAACAACATACTTGTCTGAACAAAATAAAAATAAGTCCTCTTTGAGGCTACTCTGTTTGCCTTGACAGCAAGCTTGGGTTTTAAGCCAAGATTCCAGATTGTTTTTGTGAAAACATTTCCACTTGTCTGAAAGAGTATATATAATGGATATGTGATAGCAGTAATGCAATGCTGAAGTAATCTCTGGAGAATGCACGTATCTCCGGGGACATCGCGCTGCACTGGGTACTACACACCAGGAAAATAAAATTGGTATTCTAACAATACAGAGAATGCCTCCGATTTGTACCTCGCAAAAATACCAGTCCTCATTTATAATTCAGCTGTAATGTGTGCTTTCCTTGTAGGAAGTGTTTTGCTTTTGGTAGGAAATGGAAGTGACAGTTTTGAAGGCTCTTGCTGACTTCATACGGGATCAGAGCACAGAGCTGCGATGCCGTGGCACCGCATGCCAAAAGCAGCTGGTGGGATGGGCAAGATACTGTGAAAAAAAACCCCTTAATCTGGAAAATGGTTTCCTACGTGTCCTCCCACTCGCTTTGTGTTAACTTTGAAATTCAGTGTCATAACTTCTGCTCGAACAAGAGGAAATAAAGCAATTGAGGGGAGGGGTGGAAGTAAGTTCATTTACAAGATGGTGAGGTTTCGTGAGCCATGGCAGCACATGGGGTGCAGGGAGAGGCTGTAATAACTCACAGGGGTGTTTCATGTGGAGCTGAAGACGTCTGCAATCCCCAGATTAAACCATGGAATTTAGATCGCTGGATGAGTGGGAGCACTGGGCTCCTCGTGGGATCCTTCTGCCTCAGGTGTCTACACAGAGAAGGTCCAGAAGTACTTGTGTAAAGCCAAGAAAATTGGTAGTAGAGGGCTCTTCCATCCCACACATGAAAAGCAGAGCCAGAAGCACTGCGTGGAAATGGGAACAAGCTTCATTTTATTAATACATGAACACTGGAGCAATTGATGCAATGAATTTTCCATTCTTAGAAAACTTTTTGCTCAGCATAATACTGACAAAATTTGCCAGAAACACCGGGCTCCAAGGAGGGAGCGCGTGGGGCAGGGACTCATGACTGCCCCCTCCCTGGGTGCACCCCCCTTCCAACCACCACCCCTCCAGCTGCAGAAATTGCTGCACAAACAGACACAAAGACAGACAAAAATTTTCAAATGTCATAGGCATTACTGGCTATATCCTACTTGTCTTGTTTAATCTTAACAGCACAGCCAGAGACATGAGAGGACAGGTACAAATATCCAGCAGACCAGTTGGTACTGACATAATAGAAAGGGCTACACCAGTCAGCAAAATAAAAACTGCAGCAAATACTGAGTTTTACAGGGGAATGACAGAAGGTAGCACTGCAATGTATCTCATTCAAGTGCATCCAAACAGTATAACATTATTTTCCAGGGAAGTTAATGGGGTTCCCAAATATGTACATCTGAGGGCAGAATCTGGCCCTGAAGTTAACTATTTGAATGATGCAAATTTTAAATTTAAGACATATATCAAAGGTAAGCCTAACTGTTCAGTCATTTTACTGAATCCTGGCATAAGAAAAAGAATTCAATTTTAGAATCTGTCTGTAATTCGAAAGGGGGAGAAAACAGTGTAAAATATATTCCTTGAAGAGAGATGCAAGTTTCTCATTTATATTCGATCTTGGATGAGATTTGGTAAATGCAGACCCTTCCACAAAGTGAATATTATAGTGAGGCCGTAACATTTTACTAACACGAATTCATAAGGTGACCCTGGAGATCAACAATAAAACAAAATTCCATAATAGACTTAAATAGCAAAAAGGGTTTGGTGTTTCTGTTGTCTACCCAAATATGTTTCACTCTGTACACTTTTTCTAGGTGAATATTTCCCTATAATCTTTGTACAGGGCCTGTAAATAATAAAATACAATTTCAATCAACTAAAATCATGAAGCATTCTTGATAGCTGTACATTAGCTTTTTACAGCTGTCTTGGTTTTTATACCGTCTCTTACAGAGCGGATTTCCCCCTCCCCATACCTATAAAAGGTAGGTAAATTAAACAAATTATGAACTATGCAGTGGTTGAATACTTTGTAAAATTGTAGAACCAGCTTTTAGAAACCTTTAATGCTCCATCTCCCAGAGGTGAAATGCCAGCCTCCATTCAGGTCTCTTTCAGTTGCCCTTGCCACTTCAGAATGTGTCTGGAAACAGCTCTGCAGATGGCCTCGTATGTTTTACAGGAAATATTACTTAAACATTGGAAAGGATCGAATTTCTCCTGTTAGGAATTACAAATCTGGATTTCATTTTCTCTCCTCCCCCCCCCCCCCAAACCATGGGAAAAAAATGTGACTGTTACATATGACACTAAGGAAGTATTCGGGATTTTTATTTTTTTTAATATGCCACTTGTATTGGAAAATAAAGAATAAATCTTGGAAATGTAACCCAGTTAAATAAGTCCTTTTCTTCATATAAAATAGTAGCTAATCGAAAAGATTTCCCAAAAGCATCAAAGCTTTTTATATATACTATGGTCTGGAAAACATATTGCATAGGATTTCTATTTTTGCTCTTATTCTTATGAATGCAAAAGAATAATAAACTTTTCTTTCGGCTTTGCAGAGAGAGTTTCTTAACATTTGAAGCATTTCTTACATATTGACCTTGGTTTATGTATTCTGCAAAGATTCATTAAGCTTATGGGGGTTCTATTGTCAGGAAAATGGTTAGCATTAGTAAAACACACAATTAAAATAGTAGCAGGTGATGTCAGTTTTAGTAGACTTGACATTAATGACCTGTTCATAAGGGGCAATTTCCACACTAATGTCATGTTCTTTAAATGGAAATAGCCAGGAATACACATTTTCCATGTAAAATAACCCTTTTTTGTAATTCATTAAATTCCCTTTCCCCCTATATTTAAGTAGACACCTTTCCAAGGGGGAGTAGAATTCCAAATAAAGACATAGGAAATTAAAATCAGGGTTCCCACAACTAGTCTATTTAATATTCATATTCAGGAAAAGATCCATAAACTCTTTTTCTTCTTTTTTATTAACAAAGGAAGTAAACTCCCCTTGACAGTCTATTTTCCCCAGCCGTGTTCAAGAGGCAGTACGCAACTGCCTTTGTTCCAGGCTAGAATTAAATATCTTTGTACAAGAGCTGTGCACAGATACATGCAGGAGGAAATTTCTGCTGTGCCCCATCTGGGGGCATCCACCTCTTCACCTGGATAGAGATGGGATTTGTGCCCAAATTCTCTCCATGGATGGTGTAGAACCTGAGCCCCTGGGGCCACAGCCAATGTGGCACTGCTTTTCCTTCATTGCAAGACCTGCGTAGCCAAAAGCACTGCTTGGCTTTCACAGGGATGGCTGCTGTGGAGGGAGAGCCGGGCAGAAAGGGCGGGTGCTCAGCACCCCGTAAGGCCACCCTTCCTGCACCACCTCCTTCCAACACCTCCATCCCCTGCTTGGCCATTTCTGGGTCATTCCACCCTAAAGGCTCACTCTGGAGTCGCCCCACTCTCCCCAGCACGTCTGCACCAGCAGCTCTCCATCAACGTGTTTGCTGTTGTTGTTTTTCTATTTTCACTCTTTATAGGGGGAAAAAAAGACCGAGGCCGAGCGGCGCTGACTGTGCACTTGCGTGCTTGGACACCGGACACCGCAGCAAACCACCCTACCCGCGAGCACCGGACAACATTGGCGGGCTCAGCAGATGCAAAGGCAGCGGCAGACGCCATTTCAGCAACCGGGTTGGCGTCATGGGCCAAATCTAACATTTCGCCAGTGAAACGGGATCAGTTGTCTCCAGCTCCCCGTCCGCTTCTTCTCACGCCCCTCTCCTCTGCCATAAAAATGTTTTCTTTATTCAAGTTCGCATTATTGTCATGGTAATTACTTCAAGGAAACCAGCGCGAATCTATGACTGGCTGTCTGTCCATGGCACAGATCTGCCAAATAATTTGGCACTGTTCGCTCTAATTGGCAGCCTCTGCCGAAGAGACACCCAAGCCTCAAATGGGGTTGCTGCGGG
>CM062575.1:3512500-3582500 GCA_031468815.1 Morus bassanus
CCCAGTGGCTATCAGTGCTTTCTGTACCCAAGGTTTAAACAGAGACTGCCTCCAGCCAGCATACATGAAGAACTGAGCTTGGCGATAGACAAATGACTCTTTTGTTTTACATTCTTTTTTAATTAGCCTCTTTTTAATGACCTGAGTTAATAAGTGTCAAAAGGTGCAAAACACAGCATGACTTCATTTTTAAAAGAGAGCATTTGCCTTTAATCTCATAAGTAAAGCAAGTACCCTCTTCAAATATCAGCTGCAAATCCAGATATTATGTTGTAGGGTATAACAGTTTGCTGTGTACGGTGAATTCCCCATCTCCCGCTCAGACAGCTCAGTCTCCTCAAACCTGACCATGAAAATCCACCTGGCGATGATCTCGCTCTCTGTTTTACCAGCACCTCTCCGAATTTAAATGCTATTCCAACTCCAGGTTGCTAAAGCATTGATTAAAAAAATATTTGAAAGCTTTTCTGTTTCCCAAACTTCCCACGTCAAGACTGAGACCTAGAGACAAAATTATTTTAAGACGTGAAAAGCCATCAACTGCAACTAAAAAGGAATAAAGGACCCTGCTGAGAGCAGTAGGATTCCTTTTTTAATTTGCTATGAATTTAGAAATAAGGCTATTTTACTTTTTATGCGGCTATGTTTTCCCATGGGTGGCTCATCCCAAAGAAGCGGACAAAACCCCTCCAGGTGCCACATTCCTCCTCTTTTCCCAGAAACCTCCCCTCTGCCCTTCCTCCTAGTATTTTTGTCTCTTCCAACTTGTTATTTTAAAAGGACATTTGAACACAAAGATGAATTAGCACTTTGCTGGCAAAACTTAGCAAAAGCTGCGCATTACTGGTAATTTTTTTTGTGTTCAACACTTATTGCACTTGGATAGACCTAGGTCTTGCCACGCAGGATGCTGCTCACCCCTGGCACGCAGATGTGCCGTTATTTGATGTCAGGGCATGAGAAAATCCTCCCTCCTTGCACCCAAAATAACCTCCTGGGAGGTCCAGGGTGCCACGGCAAGGAGAGCCCGGTGGTGGCACGTCCCCATGGGCACCGCTCCTTCCTAGCACAGTCCCTGGCTTTTGTCTAACGGAGGCTGCCAATCACGCTGCATCCTGCCAAATTATATGTTGATTTTGTAATACAGACTAATTTCCACCAGAGATTACTAAGAGACTAGGAAAGTCTTTTTTGGCTCCAGCGACAGATAGGTTGCAACCCCAAACTGAAAGCCTCCAAATTTGGGGAAAGCTCCAACGTGGACCTCGAACAGGGTCTGTGGCTTAGCCTCAAAACCAGGGACAAGATTTAAATCCCCACTTCCCAGCGTGAAAACGCAGGAGACTAATTCACAGAGTCACTTGACTTCTTTATAATATTGATCTTTTCCTGCAGCTAACAAAGAGAAAATTGTCTAAATGCTACAGTACATCTACACAGAAACGCACAGATCATAAAATAACACAGGCACTTTACAACAATACCAGGGCCATCTGCAGAGCTGTATCAACTTCTCCTCCCTACCAAGAAATTAGAGTTTTGGTACTCTTTACTGCAGATATATCGTATATGTGGCGTGCAAATGTACGCCGAACTACAATACAGAAACAAATACATTTGCAAACAATTAAAAATGTGACATGAAAGATCGAGTTTGTGTCCTTCCTTTTTTAAGACGTGAAAGACTGAGTTTGTGTCTTTCCTTTTTTAAGACAATCACTTTTTTTTGCCTTAGAGCTAAATATTCCTGACTTTACTGGGCCAGGGTCATTAAGCGAGAAGGTATACTACAATAATAAAATTATCAACAGAGCTTTTGACAAGCAGTCATGTGCTTGTAAATGAAATTTATTTAGGTGCCACTCAAAACATTGTAATTAAGAAGTACAGAATGTATTACCAGATGGTTCCTGTTTAGTATCTATTTCCTTTAGAGAACAAGGTGATTAGAGAGAGCACTAACTTGTAACTGAGCACCAAACACCCTACAGGCCTGATCTAGTGCCTGTTGGAGTCAATTAAAAATTCCACTTGACTTCCACGCTGTGAAAATCAGGTCCACCCACTATTTATTTCCACGAATACAATGTTTGGGATTTTTTTCCCCCCCGTGAAACTTTCTTGCCTTATGGCAAATAACTAACACATATATCCGTGGGATAACGCTGGCTGTTCAGAACGGTGACATTTTTACCAATGTTCAATACATCTAATTAAGACCTTTAATCAGACTGTCCTACATTTAAATAATTAAAAGGTAGCGCTAAGCAACAAAAAAGGACCTTTCAGTTTCAAGCACAACACAGAAGTGTGGATGTCCCCTTGAACATCAGTGATTCAGGGAGAAGAGACCTTTTATATACATGGAATAAACCCCATCATCCAAAGTGAGACTTTGTTGCTCTGTTCTTTTCTACCCTTTTGCACATAATCTCCGTTAATCGTTATGCAGTTCCATGATGTCACAAATATTTTGATTTTTAATTCACAGTACTAGGATTTCCAAAGTGATATTAAATACTTTTGGAGAAAAGTGTTAAATGTACACTGGGAAAACATAAATTATTTTTAAACAGAATATATTTTCCAATGGAAAATGGAAAAAGCTCTTCAGCTAAACAATTTATTTTATTGCAGTTAGCTGGAGGGGGTCACTCAGCCATTGCTAGTCTGAGTAAACCTACTGAAACCAGTTGCACTTCTCATGTAAACAAAAATCAAAAATTCGATTTAAAAACAAGCCCAGCCTTGCAAGGTGCTTACAAAACCCATCAGCTCCATGCTTAACTCGAGGCATGCAAATAGCTTTGGTGAAATTACTGAGATGTCTGAAGTTAAGCACATATTTGAATATGTTGCACCAGCAGCCCCTGCACTTTCCTAATGGAGACAACATGTTTTCCTCTGGTTTCAAAGAGGATGGTATCAGAGTGACATCCTCAAGCTTATGTCTTCTGCTGTCTCTATAGACACCTATATGGGACCACATACACTCTGAAATCTCACAGCAGATTTCTGCAGCTGGTAACAAGCTTTCTGTGCATTCTACTTTTACTGATTTATTTTTCTCAGAATGTCAACCTTGAAAGGTAAATATTAACAGGATTGGAAGTTTGCTCCCATAAGCAATGTCTCTGAAGACACTGAGAAAAAGCAGGAGGTGGTGGCTGCTACAGCCCACCCTCACCCCCATGGGAAGCTGGGTGCTGTGTCCTGGCACCCACAACGAGGAGCCCCCTGGCACCCTGCAGCTACACACTGCACACAATTTATTGTACTTCACCGTGTATAGCATAAAAAAAGGTGTGCAGGAGGTATGCACCACTGCAGGCTGCCCGCATGCAAGGAGAGCTGCAAAACCAACAGGCACCAATGAGCTGTTGCTGGCTCGTTCCATCGCAGCAGCACCTGACGGCTCCCAGCTCCTGCTCGCTCCCTCAAACAAGGGTGTTTGCTGGCACAAGTTTTCATGGGCTAGAGACTGCAGGCTCTCTCCTGCACTTTGAAAGTGAAAAAGGGTGTTAGATTTGAAAGCTGGTTTGAATTCCTGAAATCAGTGTTGGTTTAGGAAAATAACATTCATCTCTTATATTTAAAAACAGTTAAAAAGAAAGAGCTCAGCCTTTAGTGCAAGCATGCACCTAAAATTTAAGCAAAGCTGGGAGACTGAAGACAAATTTTTCTCCCTCTTAAAAACTCAGCTTAAAAAATACGGTGAACTACGTTTTACTCTGAAGCATCACCATGAAATACAGCCTGGTTTTAGCTGTCCCTTTCCCCCCAGGTCTCCCCGTGCATGCGCTTGGCATGTCCCGCAGCAGCGGGACACTGAGCTTTGTCTCCAGCTCAGCTCCCAGTTTCTGCAGGAGGAGCAGGAGAGCGGCAGCGGGGCCACGACGCTGCCCTCCTAGCTCGTGGGCACATAAGCTCTTCCCGTAAAACTAACAGTGCTTAACTTTCAATTCAGAGGAAAATGTAGTATTTGTTAGATGCAAAATACAAGTAATGAAAAAGTATATATGTGTGTTTGCATGTATATAGATAGAGAGGTAACCTGTGGTCTTAATTACTTCAAACCATGAACTAGGTCATGCAGAACCCATTTTTTTATTCTTTACGCTCACTTAGATAAAACACAGCAGTTTTTGGAGAATTTGTCCTGTGCAGTGTTTTGAGTCCCAGCAAGTTTCAATTAGTTGTCCTCATTCCATCAAACTAAATTTAGTCCAGGCATATCAGTTGTGAGTTGTAAACTTTCTTCTTTTTCATCAAATGAACCACATCACGTAATAACTTCTTTTTTCTTTTAGAGAAACAGAACTGTCCTAGGAATATAAATTTTCCAAAGGCAGTTTTGATCTAAAGTAGATTCCCTATTTATTTGTCAGAATAATACCAGGAGTCCTGGTCCGTACCATACATAGAAATGGCAGAATTTTACGATACAACACATGGGCCAGGACGAGTTAAGAAACCACCCACAAAGTGAACCACAGCTAAATATTTTATATATTCAGGGATCATTTTTAAGTTTTACCAAGCCACTATCATAGCAGCATGCATTTATAATTAACTAGAGCCAGTAAAGTGGATAGCTTTCGACACTTTCCTCATATCAAACAGAAAGCGAAGGATTGCTTTTCTCCACGTCAAACAATACCAAGAGCGTTTAAAATAGATTTTTCTTAAGCTGCGCAAACTTTAATTTCAAACCAAACGATCGCCTCTGTATTCCAAGCACTTTTTTCCCTCTGACACATTTTAATGACAATAATTTTGTAAATTGTCAATACATAATCATATCAGCTCGTGCCTGCTTTTCAATCGGCACCTCCAGCTTGCATTAATTAAACGGCCTGCCTGACACCACATCATCTTCATAAACAAATGAAGTGAGATTTTCAGAAGCTGCGGTGTGAACTCTTTTCTGGAAATCGGTTATTAAGCTGCAGGTTTCTGTTTCATTTGCCTGCCTTTCACTTTAAAGCAAGCAGCAGCCACTGAGAACACAATAATGAAAGAGGTCATGGAGCACCAGTTGTGCATGAAAGATGCGAAAATTTACTGCAAATGAGACAAGAGCAGTAAATTCATTTTTATTCAAATTACTGTCATCATACATTACCACTTCTCCTGTAAACATTGTGCTTCAGACAGTGTGACAGCATATTATTATTTGCGAGATTATACTATTATTAAGCTATTAACATGTCACCTCCTGCTTGAAACAATGACTCAGCTTGGTACTGCATAATAGGACAAGTTAGGGAGACAAGGCGAGGTGACGGAGAGGTTAGTTGTAAGAAGGGAGGCCATGCATAGAGTGACAGCTGGCACTTAAAGGCTAACATTTATTCAAAAGAGCTCACATAATGAGGATGCGATTCGCTTTTATTTACATACTGTACCCATCCACTTTCCATAAAATAATTCTTTTTCTTCCTGTCCACGCAAGATGCCCCTCGGCTCATGTAAATGCACGCTGAGGACTCACCTTTCCCACAAGCCAAAAAAGTCGGTGAGTAAAGTCACCGGCATGGCAGATGCCCGGCATCACACGAGGGCGACGGCCGTGGCTCACGTGGGGAGCTCAACAGTGCTCGCACCTCTCCCTTCCTTCCAGCGGGGATGCCGTAAGTTGTCCTGTAAGTATTATCGCCAGGTCCCTGAGAGGTTGCTAACAATTGAAATTTCATAGTTTATAGGCTTCAAAGGCTTCAAGTGAGAAGTTGCAGCAAAGTTGCTGTGACAGGCGGATGGTTTACTCCTTGGTACCACAGTTGCCATCGACACCAGCCCAGCAGCAGGGCTGTGCTCCTCCACTGCTCCCCACAGCCCTTCCTCAATTTTACCTTGAGTTTTACGGGGGTTTGGCAACCATGTGGCTCCCTCGCAGGGCTGCTCCAGCCCTTCAAACATTCAAAGCGCTTCTTTTGCAGCCCTAAATGAGAGACCAACTACTATGCCTCATGCTTATTTCCCTTCCACTTGGATTTGCCCTCCTTTCCCAACCTGCTCTTGATGAAGTTGAAGCCTGTTTATGTAAATATTCTTTTTTGAGCCTTTGCAGCAATCTTGGGGGGGAAAAAGTGTCATTTTGTGAAACTAAGGAAGTAAACACCCAGCTTTGGTCTAAATCAGTTGGGGAAGTGCCTTGTGAAGTAGAACAAAGACAGAGAGACATCAGCGAGTTACTGATGATCCCTTGTCAGGCTCAGAGAGAAGCCACAGACACACAAGGTTTTAGGGCCTCCAGGGTTCAGGTTCCCACATGCGGGATGCAAAGAAAGCCACGATGCGGATGACACTTCCTAGGCACAGCCCTTACAAGTATCATTTTAGCGCTATCCCAGGCTGGAGGAAGGCAACTTTCGTGCTTGAAAGCTCGGGCAATAGGTACTGGTTTATCCTTAAATAATTAGGGTCTTAGAAATATGAATATGCAAATTTCCAAGCGATGTTCATTTGAAATTTCTCAAAATTACAAAGGCAGTGATATTTGTTAAAACTGCTGCTGGGAACCTACCCATTAAAGGCATATCTGCTTACCACAAGTGGAGATAGCCCCTTTTCCCTTTTCTCGGTTTTCTCTCTCTCTTCTTTTCCTTTTCTGTTTTTAACTTGTTTCTACTGAGTACAGAGTAAGATGCAACCAGGTGGCATCACATCAGTGCAGTGGCCTCATGTGTCTGCTCTCCCTGACCAGCGTAAATCCTCCTCTTTCCCTGCCTCATTCCCCCCGTTCTCTGAATTCTTCTGTAGCACACCAGCACTGTTGACATCACTCCAAAACCTCTTTCTCTGGTAAAACACGAGCTCAAACCCTGGCCCTGTTATTGCAGTACATCTTGCGAGGTGCCCTCCAATGGCACAGAGTTGCAGTGGCTCAGCCCAGGCACTCCCCATCCTTGGAACTTGCACAGATTAAAGCCATAATCATAAAAATAACTGAAAATGGAAGTTTAGACAGTCTGAGCTTGGTGTGCCCACTATTGCTTATTTCCAGGGCGTTTCCATTAAACCGGACTGGATGAGGCTGTTTGGGTCTTCCCATCCAGGCCCTTTCTATTACAGACAACATGTCCTCTAATCCTCTGTCATCAGGCTCCGCTTTAAGAGCCGTTAGTGGTTTTTCACATCATTACTCACATATGGAGTCTGCTCCACAGCCTCACTGCTTTGATATCAGAAACCTTCTCCTAAATTTCTAGCCTCTGTGTAGGGGCAGGTAGCTGGTGCCTACATGTTGTGGAGTCAACTTGATCCCAGAGCCCATTTTTCCCTCTCACTTGAGCACAATAATCATGCAATTTAGCATCAGTAGTCTACAATTTCACCTCTCACTTCTCATAAACACGAGGTTTTCTTTTAGTAAATATGCATTTATTTGCCAATACAGTTTTCCCTTTGGTAGCGTCACCCTCATCCATCAGTTGTTTTTTTCAGTCTGCCTCGACATGCTTTGTCTTTCTTTGCCATGGACTACCCTGAACTGTCAGGATCTCCTGACCCTGCTGGTGAAAACGTCCTCGCTCCCACAGTTCAGCTCTCCTGGCTCCTTTGTGGACATGTCCTGGTCAGCAATTACTGCATTTTATCACACAAGCAGGACTTGTGTATTGACCTGTTTGTTATTTTAGGAGAATAAAGTACTCTGCAAGGCCATTCACAGAATTCAAAATAGTCTAGTGAAGTTGGGGGCAAGAGGCTTTGTGCTGTTGCCTCATTGCCCTTCATTATTACCCATTTTTTTTGGAGCCATTTGCCCTTCGTGGGTACCCTCCCTGTCCACCTACCATCTCACATCTATTACAACAAAAAGTCAGACCCAAGAACCTTAGGCTTGGCTCCTAAACCATAATGAGACGCATAGGTGGAAACTAGTCTTAATTTTCTGAATGTGTACAACATAGCACTACCTTATCCCGCTGCTTATTCCGGTAGCTAAATAAGAGCTCGGGGGACCGACTTGTGGTGTCAGTTTTTAAAATCTTAACTATAAGAGATATACAGACCCCTGCTTCCCATCAACGTGAATAAAGTTGGACAAAACTCAGAATAAGAAAGAGTTTCTCTGGTTTTTAATCTGGCCAGTAATCACTGCTCTTAGGCAACGCAGCCCAGTGCACTAACAAAAGATCAGCACAGGAACCATTAAACACTGAATTTTCCCAGTGCACTGCAAATGCACATATAAACACTGAGTAACCTTAGGCTTAATCAGGGTTCAAAACACAGTTAAGCACCTCTTAAAACACTTTTTTATTTACACTGCTGCAGCTTAGACTTGCATTTCCTTGCATGGTATCAGCCACATTCGCAGCCTTCATTTTTAACCAGAACTGAACAAGAGCGCAAAAATTGCTCTTAAATAGAAATCAGTGATATTCTAAGAACACACAAAAATCACAAGGGAAAATGTGGGGGAAAAACGTACAATTATAAAATCAGTGCAAAACCTAAAACTGTCCTGCATTTCCCCAAGCACAGCCGTAGATTATTTAGGCTGCAAGAGCAGTATGATCTCGTGTCCTTCACACTTTCATCATAACAGCTAACAGCAACGGTTGTCCCCACACTTAATAAGACCGTGCTGCAAATGTATGCTTGCATTGTCCAAACACAAAATATGTTTAAATCTAACAGCAATAAGAAAAAAAAATAATAATGCAGGTAGCAGCTCAGGTGCAGGCAGTGTGCGGATATCAGCAGTGTGCCAGCCAACAAAGGAATGGTCATTTGGGCCGTGATGACAAATATTTGATCTGATTTATCAGAGAAGCTAGACGGTTTGACAAGACCAAATCAAACCGATCTGCGATCCCCCCTCCCTGCGCACAGACATATATGTATTTATATACGCAGAAACAGCACACAGCATTTCTTCATACATTCAAAGCAATGACTATAAGGTTTTTTTTTTATTATTTTTTATACAAATATCCTCAAAACCCTCTTATCTGTAAAAAACTAGCCGTTCTTTCACAGAGAGGTGACGGTGGAAACGCACGAGGAGCTGCACGAGGTGGCGATGCGGGTTTTTCTGCTCCCTCTCTTGCAGTCACACCGATCCTGCTCCTCAGGACCACGAAGCCTGTTAAAAGCTGCTGAAGGGGAGTCACCAAACCCACTGCCGCCTGCTCTGACGGGGGGGATCTCATGTGTTCACCGCTGATTAGACTACATTATTTCTATTATCCTATTGGGCTTCACACTAGGAATAGAGGCACTTGCCCTTATTTGAAACTAGCAGACACCAGGAGAATTTGCTGATTGCTAATGAGAAAGCTAAGGTTTTGTTGATATCATCTGGGACGTTCTTGCTGTGGTCTGCTATTAAGATCTGGAGCTCTACATAACACACCATATTAAGCAGGCAGTGACTTTATTATGGGATCAGTATAACTTTTCATGTCTGTTGTACTCCTAAAGCCTAGGCTAAAACACCTTTTTCCAGAATATGAAACATAATATCTTGGTGCTAGCTGCATTATTTAAAAAGGGGCAATGTGGTTCATAACTTTACATTTATTGCATACTTTTAAGCCACTTGACCCATATAAATATTACTATAGAGTTGCCCTTAGTTATTAAATTCTTATTGCTTATAAAAAGGGCAGCAGGAAGTATATAATCTATAGACTAAGGTGTGGTTTTTTTAAGGGGGAGAGGGAAGAATAAAAAAGGAGGAAGGCTGGAAACAAATGTGTTTTGATCCTGTCCATAGCCTTGAAGTTAATACTTTTTCTGGCTTAAAGCAAAAGTCTGTTTATTTAAACTTCAAGAATTAGGTACTAGCATAGCAAGTAGGTCCCCACCTTCTTGAAGTCGAACTGGAAACCCCACCTCTTAAAACAAATTGTTTGCAGAAACTTTTCGGTCTTTATTACAGTCATGGCCAGGTAAAAACAGGACATGACCATTTGCCGCAGCTCCCACATGGCCCAGGCTATCCAAGAAAAAAACACGCTGCTTTGAGGGCTATTTTGAGATGCTTCTCGTGAGCCGGCGTGGTCCAAGGCGCCCCCTCCTCCGGGCTGCAAGCCCCTCGGTGCACGCTTGCACTCGTGGGCTCTGTTTTGCACACTCACGCACGCTCGCACATGTGTGCCTGGATGACAGCGAGGACAACACATTTACATAGGTAATTTTACTTCAGAGCTGCTTGGGGCAGAACCTCTAGACCTAGAGGTTACTGCTGTCAAAGTAGGACCTTTTTCTTCCTGTCACTTCTTTCAGAGATGAAGGGAAAGATTTCCCTTAGCCTACAGCATTTAGCGTGCAAACGCTCCACCACAACATTTTGAAACTATAGAAATCATGAAACCAGCCTGTGACCTTCCATTTCAGTGACAGTACAGGAATCCCTTGAGCAGCAGAGGCATCCTCTGATATTTGGAAAAGTGTCATGTTTTCTTTACAGAGAAAACTGTCATATTGTTGTTGGCATAAAATACAACACTTCCTGGAGTTGTGATTTCCTTGTTTGCTACAAAATGTCACCTGGGCAACTGACATGTTTTTGTTTTGCTTAGAGCAACGTCCCACTTATGATATTCAAATCGAGTTGATATTGATACCTTAAGCTGTGCTGAAAGGAGTGGCAATTACAGACCTCTGAAATTCCTCAAGAAAAAGGCAGTTTAGCTAAAAGACGCGGACCCTCACGACAATGGCAATCCGGCTGCAAGTTAAACACCGCCCTTATATAATTTGCAGCCTATTGATGTGCCAGGCAGTAATTCTCCAGCAGGAAAAAGTCTCGGGAAGAAGCAGGCTCAGATAAATGAGATGCTTCCCCAAAATAAGCAACTGAGTGTTCACTGGGAAAAAAAAAAAAAAGAAAGTAAAAAAGGAAAAACAAAATGCTCAGCCTGGAGCAATGAGTAAAAAAGTACAGGGCTTTTAAATCATCCCTGCACTTACATCTTAAAGTACAAAAGGATTTTAGTCTTAGCTAGCACAGCCTTCCTTTAGCATCGCTTTTTTTTTGGGGGACAACTTTAACCTTTGGGTCAGTAGGACTGCTTTGCCTTAAATACCTGCGTTCTTTTTTGACATTAAAAAAAATTAATAACAGTTAGTATTTACAATTCTGAATATTGCAAGTAGCAACTTTGAAATTAAGGGTGCTGAGAGGCGTCACTTCTTTTTGCACAGCCAAAGAGCTGAAGGGAAGAAAATCATATTTACATTTTAAAAACTCCAAATGGTTTCAAACCAAGAAGAATTTAACTCCTTAATTACACAATGTTGTGATGGTTAGGAAAGTTAAATCACCGGCTTAAATCATGCAATCTGAAGCAGCGCATGATCTCCACAGCATATTTCAGAAAAGGAGCAGAATGGATGCTGGAATATTTGAGGGTTATTTAACATTTTTCTGTGAGGTTTCTTTGCTAAAGATGTCTTAATGGAGAATAAAGAAAAAAGCGTTCACCTTTGATCTGGGCAGAGGAAAAAGGGCTGTTTATTGCTTTCCAGTAAGTAGTTAATGATACCAGTTTTGACGTGTGGGTGTAAAATATAAACAAACTTAAGTACACACATGGATCTCTGAATGTCTAGATATGTTTATCTCTAAGTATTACAGAGATTTTCTCTGTATGAGCTCTCAGGGAAGCTACAGAGATGCAGAAACAAAATAATTACTTCTCAACAGAAACAAAAAAAAAAAAAATCTTTTAAGGCAAAGAGAGCCCTATTGTGTTTGAAGTTGTAATAGAAAAAAAACCAATCCTAAAATTATATCCATTTAGCAGATACTCTGCTTCATTTACGAACTCTGTCTTTTAAATGAACAAGCAATTTTTTAACAGATTTACATGTTTTGTAAAATATGTCAAACAAACTAAAGAGCAGGTCTCCTAATTACTCATCAAACAGACTCCAGTCAGCGGGGAATGCAGCTGGAGTGATATGTTGCACTAATGTTAGGGCAGACCCGAAATATTTCCTCTTGGAAAATAACAACAGCAGCAGCGGCGGCAGCAGCAACAGCCTGCTCAGCAGCGCCTGCGGGCTCGATCCTGCCAGGACGGACGCGTGTGCCGGGCGCTGAGCGCATGAGCAGCCCAGGCATCGCCGGGAGGTCAGCTGAGGGCTTAAATTGAACCGTACGCATCACCCTTCTGCGGAAGAAGGAACGTTACGCGCCTTTTTGCAACGTACGGGATGTTAAACCTGCGCTATTTAGTATGCAAGTGATGAACAAAGTTTCATGTTCGCACGGAGTCTTTCTTTCTTTTCTTTCCTTCTTTTATTAAGTATCTACCGCAGCAAGATTTCCACGAATGGCTAATTAGAAAATACGCAGAATTGGTTCCTGGTTTTAATGTGGAATTATATTAGATACCCTTTGGTAGGAACGGGAGAAAAGTCACCATTAGGTATATTAATGACTACCCCTTTTAACAAAGCTGCTCGCTTCTCTCGGTGTTGGAATTCATTTGAAAATAAGAATACTGCCGAATTAGTGGCCTTCCTTTCACATGCAGCACAGTGTTATCTGATATTATATATATACAGATTTTGCTGGCACGGTAATGGTAGTGAAATTCCTTATTCCTGCATAATTGCTATAACGCAGGGCCCTCTTATCCTGCTCTCCCTCTTCAGCCAAAATTCTGACTCCCTTCAAATGGGAATTTTTTCTAGGCAACAGCTCTGACATAGGGCTCACGGTTTGTAACTCTTCATGTCTCCCCTAAAGGGAGCAGGCGATGTTTGGCACATCCCCAGTGCAAGACATTTTTAAAGGCATATTTAAGATGTGTGTGCCGTACTGCGGAGCATATGTCGCAGAGTTAAGAGCAGTACGTAAAGGTTTGTGAAAATCCACAGCCTAAACTGGTGTGACCCTCACCGACTGTCAGCCTCGCTCCTCTGGCAATTATTAAATTTAGAGAGCTCAGATTGCCAGTCTGGAGTAACTATTACATTGAATAATTATTCTGATGTGCACCCCAAGAGCTGCAAACAGGATCAGGCCCATAATTTCACTGCAGCCAAGAGCAGAATTGGACCTGTAACAGCCACCCTCTTCTGATTTATTCTGTAATTCATATTTTGCAATCAATTAGCAGTACAAAAAACATGCAACAGCTACTTGGGTGGACATAGGATTCTTGGGTTGGTCTCAGACAGATGGGGTTTTTTTGTGATTTTTTTTTCTTCCCCCCACAGTTTTCGTTCACTTGTATTGGAACTGGTTTAGTCCTTCCACAGGATTTTTAAGATAAGTAGAAGGATTATTGGTCACGCTCCTTGAAATTCATCACAGAGCAGTGCTGGCTTTGACTGTAGCTCATTATTTGTTGCATTTCTCTAAAGTGGAATATGTTCAGGACATGCACCCTTCAAAGATCTGTAAAGAGGAAAAGAGTCTCAGCAGAATCTGCCTTCGCATCAGCTCCTGTAGGGTCCTTAAATAACTTCTCCTCAATGTGGCAATATTTCAATATTCTGCTAAAAGATCCTTGTTAACAGGAGGGACCCCAGATCTCATAACTGGGTTTTTATTACAAATCCCAGGGATGTTTGTTCTATAGATACAAAGGAAAACTTCTGCTGCCTTGACTTTCTTTAAGGTGAAGGTTTCAGGGGTTGTGTTTTTTAAACTAGATATATTTTTTAAACTACGTAAATGCAATTACCTACCTTCTACTAGCGGAACTTTATTTTCTTCCTTTATAGTAATATATAGATCTGAAATTCCAAGGGTTTCTGGTGCTTTTCAGCTGTCACCTCAAGTCAAAATCATGGAGTTCAGCTATAAAAAAATATATATATATAATAAATTTAACTTGACCTAACTGAAGGTTTTTAAAGCGAGCAGGTATTTTTGACATTAAAAAAATATATATTACTGTGAATGTATTATCCACACATCTCTCGCTTCTATTTATACCACAAAAAAAACCTGTTCTCCAAAATGTGGTCTGAAGTTCAGTCCCTGCTGATATCTGCGACAGACGGTGCTTTGGAGGATACACTTTTATAAAATGCAAAAGACACTTTGCAACGTTTCAGGTCATAAACCCAAACCGCGTAACCCGATATACGCCACCACCTATACGTCCGCAGGCATCCATAGGTATTGTTTGGTTGTGGAGGGAACCCCCCCATTTTAGCAGCCTCTGGCGCAGTCCCGCCTGTGCCGAGCTCGGCCCTCTGGCCCGCCGTACGGATGATCCCCTTTTTAGCGCTTACCGGGCAATTTTATAAACCCAAGTAAACTTTCATACTCTGGTTCAAATTTAATCAATTTTTTTTTTGTTTTGCAGCCTTTTGTAGATTGAGTCTTTTGTTAAGAAAGGACGTCTTGTTTCCAAAACACGCCAGAAGTAATCGCTGGCATCAGAGTGCCACCAAAAGGCAGGAAAAGAAATCAGCAGCCAGGCGCTGACCTTTGCAGAGACAGCTAAGGTTATGCACATAACATTTGCTTGTTTACTTTGCAAAATAAGCAATGAGTTGGAAACTCCGAGCTTAGCAAGCGTCTCGCTACACCTGAAAAGCAACACTGACAACAACAGCAAAACCCCACGGTTGTTCTTGGTTTTGCTGTTGTTGTGCGTGGAGGCTGTTATCTGCTCTGCTCTGTATCTATCATGATGCAACTTTAATAACGTTAGCCAAGACTGCTCAGAAAATCACAGCTGTAGCTGGAGGCAAAAGGAAAAAAAAAAAAAAAGAAAGAAAGAAAGAGGGGGGGAAAAAAAAGCTAAAATGAGGTGCTTCTCCCAAGCCTCACCTAGTGAGCTGAGTATTGGCTTATGCGTGAGAATAAGCAAACGAATCGATCGCTGCAGTAGGTTGATGGCTACTGGTCGTTTTGATGGATATGACGGTAAAAAAAAAGTCCAGATTGGTTCACAGTGGACCTCAAACCATGTCAGCTAAAACCAAAGAGACAAAAAAGTGACAGCTGCGGAGAGTACACTGCAGGCAGTCAATGGTTCCTGTGATTTATTGTTCCATCTGCCTTGCCGCTGTGAGGACAAGTTCCCCCTGATTTGGTTAAAATGAAAAGGACCTCAGAGAGCACAACGTGTTTTTTGAAAATGTGCAGAAACTATTTTTTTATTTCTTGATTTATGTGCCTTTCCCCCTCCATAATGTTTGCACCAATTGTTACCCAATAATGCTTACTGAAAAATGTGAAGCTTCCCAACCACTAAGAAATCCTTCAGACCGCCCCCACCCCTCCACCCCATCACAAAAAGAAGGGGGGGGGGGGGGAGAATAAAAAACCTACCAAAAAAAATACCCACATAAATAACCCACGCTGTCAAACACAAGCCAGAAAACTAGTTTGTCTATTTTTTAACCTTCCTGCTTTCCAATTAACAGCCGCGTTTCGGAGCCTGAGAAGCTGCCAGGCTGTGAGGCGGTTAAAAGCCAGGCTCGGCAATGGGTGGTGTGTAAGCATTTAATATATTAGAGAGTTCAAACCCGGATTATAAATTTGCCTGAGCCACCCAAGTGCTATGGCCAACAGTTTTCGATTAGCGGAGGCTATTGCCAGAGCTCAGCCCCGCCGCTTGGGCGGAGGGGACGGAGCCTTTGCTGTGTTTACACACCAACTTTTTTGCCATTTCTGACTTGAAAAGGAACATTTCCTTCGTGTGGTTGATATAGCTTATTACTCCATTAAAGAGAAGCACCGCACGACACTTCTGTCAGGGTAACACCGAGGCCTAATCAACACTTGGAGGTGTAACACAACACAAATAATCTCGCTCCTCAGGGAAGCCGGAGTAGCAGCCTGAGAAACGCTCGGGCTTTTCCCCGGGAGGATTCAAGTATGCCATAGTAGAAATATGGTTAATGTTTTAATACATTTATGGAGCATAAATCATAAATGAAACATTAAGCATCCGGTGCTCTCTCAAAAGTTTTAACAAATACGAGCAAATTGAATGAATCTGGGAGAACGAGGTATTGATAATATTCCCTGTGTAACACAAGGTGGGAAAAAATGGATGCAGGGCCACCGAGACCCCCCGCGTCCTCGCATACATTAGAATTCCCCACTTAACGCCGCCCGAACTAGTAACCCACAAGAAGCGACGGGAAGGCTCTTCCTCTCCCCCTCCAATACGTGTTTCATGCAGATCAGCAAATTTTCAGCAAATTTCCCATGAAAAAGGCCGGCCGGGGCCTGCGGTGCGCGGCGAGGCACGGGGTCCCCGGCGGCCTGACCCCGGCGGTGGCCACTTCCTGGCTCCAGGTTTCCTTCGGCCTCGCAGGTCCAGCCTGGTGTCAAAAGCTGGCCTTGTCTCCTGTCTCAGGATGTTGGTTTTACCTCTCAAGTGTTTCCTGAATTTGCAAAAATTCTTGGGGGTTTTGTTGGGTTTTGTTTTTGGTTTTTTTGTTTTTTTTTTCTGATGGTTGTCTGCAAGCGGCTTAATGTTCAAAAGCTCATTTACCTTTGCCGGGGCGGGGGGGGTGTGTGATGTGTGCAGAAAAAAAATACAAAAACAAAAAAAAAGAAGAAAAGAGAAGGAAAAAAAGAAAAGGGAAAGAAAAGCAAGGGAAAACAAGAAGGAAAGAAAGAGAGAGAGAAAGAAAAAATGTCTTAGTCGCTACTGTTGAGCAGGGGGTTTTCTCCCGGGACCAGTTCTACTTTTGGAACATGTTATTGTCAGGCAGAGGTCAACATCTTTTACCTCTTTTTTCCATTATTCAAAATAAGTATTGATGTTATGTTTTAGCTATTTAAAAGCCAGCTGCCTTGCTCATTTCAGATATTTTTCCTGGTATTATTGTATGTGGTAATAGCTGGCCTGTGTATCGTCTTTCACAAAATCTAGCCTTTCAGGGTCTCAGTCTCCAAATGATATCAATCAAAATTTATGCAATTCAAAATCCATATGTATAGAGTCCCAGTTCACCTCATTTAATGATAATAGTAAACCACATGTTGTGTACATGTCTGAAACACTTTTCTAGTTCTTGACTGTATTAACCCTAGGGGCACTATGTTTTTGTACAGCTTGCCCAACTGAGCAGCATAATATATTGATTAATACTTGGCAACAACAGCATTCTTGAATAATAAAACCATGAACAAGGTAAACGTGTACTAATAAAACAAGAAGAGTGTCAATATTATTTGGAGATGTATGTTAATAAAAGATGCTAAAGAACAGGCGAGCCCCCATCCCCACAATTAACAAAGCGCAGTGCCTAAAGCCGGTCCCTTTTCCAGCCCTGCGCGATGGTGTTATTCGAGAGCCTCCTCCCCTACCTGGGCATCCGTGGAGCGGCCACAACAAATGCTCCATATTTATGGGGGCCGCATCCAGCGCACAGGAAAAAGTTAGGCGTTTCTGTGAAAGGCAAATTAAAACTAGCAATATTTCATCATTACCCCGATTCTTCCTGGGCAGAGCCTGGTGCAGGTATCGCTGGCAAAGCCTGGGAACAGTTCCTGATTTTACAATAGAATTTGCCTCTGACAGACTGCATTATTTACTTAAGGTTTAATATACAGTTAGAAATAAGATTTGCTTTCATGGAAAAGCACTAAAACATTTGGCAAAGGAAGAGCCGAACATTTTCCTTAATTTGTTTTGGCAACTCTGAAAAATAGATCCCATTACGCTCACGTTTGCATTCCAGAAACATAACCACGAATGATAATTTTACAAAAATCAAGATATAATTAAAAATAGTGTGATATAATAAGGAGCGAGCGAAAGCAGAAGAATGAGAAGAGACGTGCTGGAAAGCATGGCTTTCAGCACTGGGGATGACTGAGGAGGAAAAAAAGCAAAGGACACCAGCTGAAAAGCTATTGCCAGAGCTTATTTATTTATCTGGGGGCTCAAGGGGGGGAGACAGCAGAGGAGGGAAGGACTTGAAAGTAAAAATTGTTTAGCAAACAGTTAAAATAATTTCATGCCTTTTTTTTTTTTAAAGGAAGACAATAATTAAACACGGGTTCATATTCATGTTTCAGTCATTTGACTTTTGTATGAAAACAAATATTGAGGAATTAAACACAATTATGTTTTGATTAACTGGAGCTGGTTCCTAAAACCGCAAGGTAGAGCAGCAAGATTGCATCTGTGTCTTCCCTCAATGCCATCCACATGAGTCACAGCGAGGCAGGAAAGCTGTTGACAAATTAATACTTTAAGAAAATAAACTATGGTCATGTTGAACATAGAGCAACTTTATCCTGATTAATTTGTGTTGGAGTCGCTCCAGCCCCCTTTACAAAGCCGCGCAGTTTGTACAAATGTAATTTCCTAATATTTACATGAGGAAAGCCTCAGCCGTTAAGCTTTGCCTCCAGTGTGAGTTTTGTGGTTAGTAAAAAGACAATAAAAATACAGAGAGGTAATTGTAAGCACATTTGGAAAAAAAAAAAAAAAAAAAGAGAGAGAGAGAGGGGGAAAAAAACCCTGCTTTTCTCCACTCCTCCTTGCAGAGCCCTATAAAAGTGTGCTGTGCTGCGGCGTGCTCGCAGGGACCGCTGTGCCAGCCGGCACCCGGCAAAGGTTTCAGTAATGCAACACCTAATGCTTAATAACGGCTGTAATGCTGCAACTGAACCTCACAGACACACCAACCTTCCCAGGGCTGGCGCTACCTTCCAGCGCCGGTGTTCTCTAAAAGCTGGTATAAATTCCGATTAGCCTGCCTAATCACACGGTCTCTGTCATTTTATGTCTTTATTTAAATAGAACGTCAGGCATTGGTACAATTGTCTAATTTAATAAATATGGGGAGGAAAAATGCAGTTATAATGTGTTGCTTTGTTTGAAGAATATTAAAAATAACCTTTAGTTTTAATGAGATTTTTTTCCCCCCCATCAGTTTACACAATTTTCCAGATGCAAAATGAGCTTTTGGCTGTAAAATATTTTATCACATTGTCTTACACAATAAAGATTAGATGTTTTCGCTCTCTCTCAACTCCACCGCAATTATTTTTTAGTGTTTGCAAATCATAATATCATTTAAAAACCATATTTTATACCTCATCTAAAATACTTTTATAGCAGTGTGATGAAAAAAAACCCAACACAACATCTATTTAACTACTCTTTTTAAGTGGCTGTAATATGCTTTGGTATAATTTCCCAGAAAAAGGCACAGCTAAAAAAGCTTAGCTGTTCTTGAAAACAAATCTCCCAAGAAGCATCTTTGCAAAAAATCCCCAGAATTTAATTCCCCTGGCTGAAGAGCCCAGAGAGCCTGAATATAAAAATAGTAGCCCTGTCATTTCACATTCATTAAGTGTGAAACTCAGAAATTAATAATGTAAAAATATGCTTTTTAATTAGTCTTACATTCTGCCCAATGTACTTAAATGGGATCAGCAGCTCCCTAATGATTTTTTTCTTAATAAAGTATTAGCCTGTGATGCACTGGGGTTGACAGGTATGATAAACTGGAAAGTACTTTTGGAGGCGTATGAATGATACCAAAATAGTACTCTCCCATTTAAATGTAATTAACATCAGGGAGCAATATTACATGAGGAGAAGCCTGCAAGATTTTTATTTCAGGGTATTTTTTTTTTCATTTCTTGTTTTATGAGTAGTTTGATGATTGCAGCAGTGATTTTATAATTTAATTACCTTTGTTGAAAGCTAAGCTTTTGCTAATAGCAGGTCAACAGGATCATAAAGCAGTCTTCAAAAATATTAAAAAGGAGGTAAATCCCCTTAGCTAACCTACACAATAAGAACGCGGGTGCGCATGTGTGCATGCAATGCATTTTATAGATGTATGTATATACACGCTGTACGCCTGTTCCCCTGTTATTTGTTTACTGTGCTATTTCAGATCAGTATTTACTCTCTAAAGGGACTTGTTATACATTAATCATACACAAATAAAAAAAAGAGGGAAAAAAAGGAAAAAAAAGGAAAAAAAGAAACATAAAAAAAAGAGGGGAAAAAAAAGAAAAAATTAAAAGTAAGTTGTGGAGAAACCCATCTGATGCACCATGGGTTTTGCCCGAACCAGAAAGGCTGGAGCCTGAAGCTGGTTGCTCTGGACCAGCAAGCACCACTCCGGCATCCAGCACCGCACCGCTGCGGCATCCTCCTGCGGCCCCTCTCCCTCCGCCACCCCTTCCGCAAACACTTTGCACTTTTACATTTCTAAAGCAGCCGATTTTAAAACAGGAGATAAAAGATCACTGTTGACCTGCACTGCTTGCGCAAGAGTATTCCCTAACTTATTTATATGCCAAATGTCACTTGTGTTTACTTAAGAATTTCTTCTCATATCTCGAAGTCACAGCGCTCCCCGAAGATGCACTTGCCATAGGGTAAACAAGTGGGGAGGAGGGCAGCCTTCCCGGCTCCCTCCTCCCGAAACCGGAGGCTCCTCCGCCATGCGTCACCCTCCCGAGCACGCACCGACATTTCTGTACGTTTCCCGGCGGATGGATGCTTGGGCGGAGGTGCTGGGTGGTGTAGACGGCTCGTGCCGCTGATGCACGGCGGCGCTTGTGAAGTGGTTCCCCGTGCGCCGTGCGCGTCGTGCCTCCTGCCCAAAGTGCATCCCCTCTTCTCCACCATGGTTTGAAGTCGGAATAAAGGCAAACCTGGAGCAGGCCAACCTAACCAAGCAAACCAACAGCTAGATACTGGCCTGACCACAGGCAATGGAAGGGACTTTCCATTTTGATACTGGTTTTCATGTGGTTTATTTGAAAATAGTTAATCCAGCAAACAAACCAAAAAAGACCAGTTGTTTTTTTTTTTTTCGCTCTTCCATTACAAACGCGTCCTTCAGAGCTGATCCTGCTTCTGAATACCGCAACCAAACTGGAAGGCCTTAGGGCAAGGGACAGCACTTATCCCATGACCAAAGTGGCTAAGGGATGGGGTCAAAATGTCCAGGTAGAGGCATTCCCCATGAATATGGTACCACACCGTTATCCCAAAGACCTGGGGCAGTTGGGCTGAGGGGATCAGGGCCCGACGGGTGCCCAGCCGGTAGCAATGCCATGCGGGACTACAGATGCATCACTACAGGACATCCATTTCTCCTGCTTTGGTAACTTCCAATGCCCTTTAAAAATGCGATCATGAAATGTCATTTCTTTTCTATTTATCTTGGCGGTACAAAACTGCCTAACTATTGGCTATACGTGAGCTCTTTTATAATATTTTTCCAATCACAAACACCATTGCATTGTTCCCCAGGGATTCCCGTGATGGATCTATCTATCTATCTATTTACGCGTTCATGAATCAAATCATCGGAGTGGAGAAAGTTTGTATAATCTATAGCTTTCATAAGATTTCACCGAACTTATTCTTCACGGGGGATTTCCAGGAGTGTGACGTTATTTGCACCCCTCTCGGGCACATGCCGAACACCTCCTCTTTTCCTGCACAATTTAGTGTCCTGTGAAAACTGCTCAACTCACCCCAAAATCAAAGCTTAAAATGCATGTCCAGCTCCCAGCCTGCAAAGGGAGTTTCCAGGAGCAGAGACATTTTAATGGGCAGCTGAATCAGAAACTAATCATCCGAACTGCCCTCATGTAAACACACACTGGAAATTTTATTACTGAGATATTTGGGGTTTTCCTGATAGAGAATAAAAGACAAATAATCGAACTTATTGGAAAATATTTACATAGGGCCACGCAGTGCAAACCTTAGGAAAGCTGAACAGTATTTACTCAGAGGAATAGCCCCGGTACAGGCAAAGGAGTGGATACTGCTCGGCTGTCCGGGGAATTAGAGGGAGTTTGTCTGAGTCAGACACGCAGGCAATGGCCCCACACTGGGGCATCATAATGCTTTAATTAATTAATGTCTGTAAACTGTTTGGTGATCTTGGGATGAAAGGAGTTCTGGAAATGCCAGGTATTATTGAAAATTAATTACTCCAGCCTTCCCCCCAAATCTTGCTAAACATATTTCATTTTTTAATCTATCCTGCTGCTTTAATAAAGCTCATTGCAGAATTATTTTCTGCTAAATATTAAAGGAAAAGAGAGGGAGCCATTTAAGCAGCAGATTGAGCCGCAGCAGAAGAGACTGTACAAGAGCCACATTCTGGGGGGGGTTGAAGGTCCCCGCGCGCAGGGCAGACACAGGCAGAGGACACGGTGGTGCAGATGTGCTGCTCGAAGGGCTCAGCCTGCCTTTCCCCGCCATCCCCCTCAATGGCCAAGCCAAGACCATTCGCACGGTGCTGGAGGGACTGCTGGAGGACCACGCTGCCGCGGGGAGACAAAGCCATGGGAGATGCAGGACCAGTTTGGGGGATCCAAGGACAATACAAACTCTTCCAGCTGCCACCATGTGTGCATGTTGGCAAATCAATCACTCTAAATGCCATTCATCATTCAATCAAAGGGAGACAGAACATGTATATTATTTATACAAGTTTGAAATAATTTTGTGTTACTTACTGAAGAGTCACCTTCTCCTTCATCGGGAAGCAAAAGGAAGGTCCTGGAAGACACTCCATGTACCAGTCCCACAAGGCACACTCTGGTTAGCTCCGAATGTGTGGTCAAAACAATAAACTGCAATAAGTAAAACAGACACCATTATAGCACTTTTTCAAGGTTGCAGCATTATACATGTGCATTTTAATTTATATAATGCAGAAATTAATAATTTTGTTGTTGCTTATTTGTAAGAGCCAGCTTTATGGTCTGTCTGGGGTGTTATAAGACCATAGTTATAAGACCATCTTTCAGCTCTCCTTGGGACAAGTCAATCCTTCCACTTCTGTGAGCACACAAAGCCCAAGCCTAATATGTCTCCTAGGAGGTTCAGGGGCAAAATGGAAGGAGAATGTCCTAATAAAGCTTCATAACTCTAAAATGACCCTATTCTGTGTCCTGCAGATCTGTAGACATTGTAGTCACCTGTCTTCTCCCGGACTATCCCACCCCATTTGTCTTTTTGGAGCCATTTGGGTTTGCTGAGATAAGGAAGCAGCAGTGTTAGTTGGGCCTCCACAGTCACGCCACCCAGGACACCCACCAGTTCCAACCTCTCCTCCTCCTCCTTCTCCTCCTCTTCCTCTTCCCCTCTGCAGAACTTAGATGCCTCCCCAAAATACGCCAAAAATACATGGTTGAATGGAGGTGGGATCTTCCATTGCACTCCTGCAACTTCTTTCCACAAATTCTTGAAGAGATTAAGTCCTTCCTTACCGTCCCAAGTCAAATCCACAGGTCAGGTCTCACCTATTGCCAATTTTCAACAGGAAAATGTGCGTTTCATCAAATCTTCCTCTGGATACTTCTGAAAGTGAACAGCAGATGGGGCTACAGAAATCATCACATTTAAAAAAAAAATATGAAAACCAGCATTTTACATTCTGAAAAGCAATTTATTCTACATCATTTCAAGAAATAAATAGGATTCTCTTTTTCTGTTTTAAGACATCAATGAATCTGTTGTATAATGGGCTTTTGTAAACCGATTATCCTTGATAATCTCATTAGCTGAAATTATTTTACTTTTCTAACATGGTAGATTTTTAAATACCTTTTATTTCATATCCCTCTGGGCACGTTGCAGTGAAATTTACTATTAAGCAAAATAATTATCTATTTCAAACCTTAATGCTAAAAAGTAAAAAAAATAAAATAATTACAAACTAAGGGCAGATATTAGAATGAAGAAAGTACAAGAAAGCCCACAACTGAGAAGAAAAAGGGAAATTTCCACAAGCAGGCAAATCTCTTCTCCCTATTGACAAATAAATCATACTTGTTTTCCTATAAATATTAAGAAGTAAACACTGGTTGATGCAAATGACAGGGCTTGCGCTCGAAGTGGTGTTTGCAACCTCCCGTGATAGAGCAGAGCATCGGCAGCGCGGTGGCTTCGTGCTTGGGAAAGATGATGCTCCTTCAGCTCCCACCAGCCGGGAGCTGCATCACCCGCTCCTGATACAGACCTGAGCAATTAAGAAATGTGAGTTGTTTCAAAATAAGCTTAAATCTGCGTTTTTACGTGTGGAAGTTTGCAGCTGTAATGGGATTACGGTGTCGGCAGAGGGAGGGAAGTTTGCAGCTGTACTGGTTCAGGGGGTAGGAAGCAGCTGTTAAAATAGAGGACTAATGGTGATTAATTCTTATTATGTGTTTGAAGATCGCACAATGAGTTCAGGACCCAAACCCTCCCGCAGGGAATAAACTGAAGGAGGAGGATTTAAAAAGAGGGAAAATAGAAGGGGAATTTTAATGTACATTTGGCCTAAATGGCCTGGTCTTAAATCACTTTATTAATATTTAAGTATAATTTAAATCAATGTTATTAAGACAAAAAATATCTAACTCAGAATACCTGTAATTCATGCATATTTATGCAGATTGGGAGATCACCTGTGCTCTCTCAAAAATGCACACATCGGGAGTAGGCAGGGAAACATCCCTTCAGTTCGCGGCGCAGTGGACGGGTGCTGGCACACAGCGATGGCACCGGCCAGCCTGCGGAGACCCCCATGCCTTCCCGCTTCCCATGCAGCCCCCCTCCCTGGCAGCACTGCTCCCACACCGCAATGGGAAGAGGCAGGGAGAGACCCAGTCCTGCTTCTGCATCCACCACCACAGCAAGGGATGCTGGTAGCGACAGCAACGAGGTGCAAGCACAAGGAAGAGCCCAACCTGGGCTCAACTCAATTTGCAACCTCTGGGGAACCTGCAGCGTTTCCCAGATTCAGGGCAATTCACATAAGACCCAGGTTATTTGCTGCAATATTGTAGCTGGGTCCTATAGCCGGTTTGCAGAGGTAGGCGATGTTCTGGGTGTTCTGGGGCTTCCCCAGAGCACAGCAGGTAGAAGATATGAGATTTCTATTTATATACTACAGCCTGGCCAGGAAAGTGACAATTTAATGGCAAAGTTAAGGGGAGACCAAAGCAGCCTGGAAAGGCTGGCGGGGGCACATGGTGCAGGCAGGGTCCCCCAAGCCCCTGGGATGTGGTGACCTAGCACGGGCTGCAGCAGGGTCCCCGGGAGCACCCAGCCCCTCTACCCTGAGAATTTGCTCCCAACTTATCCATTTTGTGACTTGACAACTTAACGTAGCTCTCACGGCCCTCCTGCGGACAAAAAAACAAAGGAAAAAAAAAAAAATAAAGAAGGTGAACAGCAACAATAGGGCAAACTCCAAGATCTGGGGTTTGGTTTTCAGCCAAGACTTTAATGAGGATTAATCAAATACCGTACATGCAGAGAGATTTCACTGAAATATTAGAGGGGAAAGATGGGTGAGAAAATTAACAAAGAGCTAAACTTTTTAATATGAACTTTCTTAAGTGAACTTTTTGAGCTTAAACTTTGAAATGATACTAATCTTTTCAAAGCTCAGAGATCACAGAAAGATTTATTTTGGGACCAAATAGAACTTCCTTTATCAAAATAACTCTGCCTATGATTTTCCTGTTTCCACGTTTTTAAGATGTTTTGTTTTGCAAATATGAAAGAATTAACAACAATAACTCATGACTGTGCACCAAATGTACCAAGATATCCTGTCTTTCGCATGGCTGTAGCTGATACCCATTCCCAGCAGAGCTGGTTAGTAAATTAAAACATTCCTTCTAGCAGCAACTGATAACTTCGAGCTGATGATGTAGGTCAAACACATCTGCAGTAAATTATACCCCCCACCACAGGAGGAAGGGGCACACTTGGGACATGAAGATCGTGTGGATTCCATACTGGAGACCAAAATACACATTTTTACTAATAGCTGCTGCATAACCAGATACTTCACGTTGGTTTTTTTGCACCCAAGAATCAATGGGTCAGTGATAAAGGCTAGGACAGATTTATCGACTGACAGCTACCCGGAGGGCAGTGCGGTAGGACGTGGTTTAAGTCCTGGGTGCTCAATCACAGGGCCCTACGTGGAGCTCAGAAGAGCAGAAAAAAACATGCTGGCCTGCAAATACCTGTGATTTGGTTTGCCGGCTTTGTGGGAGGCTTGGGTTTCGGTAGTGTGTCCATGTTATAATTAATAAGCAATTTCTGTTTGAATGGCGGGTTTTGTCTTCATTTGAGCACGTTCCCTGCAAAGACAAAGATCAAGACAAACCTACTCAGAACACAAGGAAGATAAAAGGGAATCATAAAAAGAGACAGACAGAGGAAAAGAAAGAACAAGGAAAAAGAGAAGACAAAGAACAGGGAGACACCAAAGAGGACACAGAACAAAGATAGGCAAAATGAAAAGACAAAGAAAAGAAAAGACAAAGAACAGAGATGATAGAGCACCAGAAAATATGCAAGACAGGCACAAAAGGAAAAAGGGCAGAAAACAGCAACTGAGAACAAAGGGCAGAGAACAGAGCAAGAGCAGAAACACACAGGAAGGGAGAAAAATGGGAGAGAATTCAGCCAAGATGAGGTGTGAAAAACAGCCCCAAGAACAAGGAAAGATACACACAATGAAGAGTGAAAACAACTAATCATCTTCTCATTTGCATTAAAAAAAAAGACACGGGAACACAGGCACAGCAACAGAAATGTTGTCAAGTTGAATGTCAAGATTTCTCGTGTCCTCTAAATTCAGTTGGACTGTCAGTACTTATGAAGCCTTCGGGTTGGGTGATGCTGCTGTACCGGCTGTGGGAGAACAGGACTGGTGAGTTGAAGGATCATTGCCTAGTGTTGAAAAAATGACAGAAACCAGTGCTGAGGGAGAGCTGTCCTGGTTACAGATTTGGAGGGAGGTGCTTGCAGGCAAGGGATGCTCAAAAAGCAGCAAAAATTCCTTCATAAAGGTAGGAGATCCATCTCCATCATGAACCAAGCTGGCAAAGGCACATCTTATCCCTTCTATAGCTTCTCTGCAGGAAAATCATGGCAGAAGCCCTGAGGCACAAGTGTACCTACAATTTTAAAATATTTCAGTAGCTCCTTCTGTCCAATAAATGACATTAAAAAAAAAAAATTATCAACCCCACCGTAGCAGTTAATGGATACCCAGCCATGGTAGAAATGCCAAAAGCTGTAGGTTTTGAGCTGAACAAGACAGGCTGCATGAGATTTAGAAGTAACACCTAAAGAAACCATAAAAGTCTCTGTCCTGCTGGGGAAAAAAAAAAAAAAAAAAAAAAAATTAAATGAATCGTTCACAAATCTTGAAAATGGACCAAAAAACAACCGAAAAGGTACAGAGATTCATGAAGAAAGTGAACACTCAGGCGTTCTGTGCACATTGCAAAAAGGCATAAAGGGTGAGGGATGCTGAGGTCTGCCTGGTGCCAGGTACAACAGGAGGACACCAGAGTGATGGAGCCAAGCCAGGGCAGGGAAATATTATAATAAGGGGTTGGGGGATTTTGCTTCCTGCTTAAAGATTCTTACCAATTCCTTGTCTGGTCTTTCAGCTTTACAGCACCTCCTCACCTCCTCAGTGACCCACCACATTTCAAAGTACGGTTCATGGGCTGAGGTGGCCGTGCTGCTTTCCAGATCTGAGACAAAGAACTCTGATTTTGTAAAACACCCTTTGAAGAAACTCAAAAGGTGTAAGGTCCAGTTTAGTCTCAAAAGACTAGATCTCCTAAGTACCTCTGGATTTAACCCTACAGAAGTTTTAAAGCAGTAGGTAAACTAATGTATCTGTAACAATAAAATATTAATCTCCTTCAGGTTTCCCATAGACCAAGAGAAGTTCTGGCAGTTGCCTCTGTCACACAAATGCAGAATCATACAAGAAAAGCCTCTTGAGCTGCAACAGCTTTCCAAAACCTAACTTTTTAAGCATTTGTGTTATTTTTCCTATTGAAACACTACCCTTATTCCTTATACAGGATCAGCTATCATGAAGGACTCAACTAGCACTGATTTAATGCATTTGTCCTTGGTACACCATGTTTTCTTTTAATTTAATCCATTAACTTTCGTATCCCATTTAATGTCATTAATACATAGAGCCATACTAGTTGATATTCTTCATTCAGCGTTCAGTTGTCTGGTAGTACGGAAAAGCTGGTGTGCAGCGGGTTAAACATGCTTCCCATGCTGCTTATTGGTTATATTTTATTTACCAGTATTTCTATAATGTGCTTTTTTTTTTTTTTTTCCTTTTGAGATTTCCTCATTTCTTTCAGAACACTTTCACCTTATTTCCGGGCTGCTTCTCCCCAAGGGGCAAAGTGGAGGTTCAGAAACTTCATATGAACTTCCTGAAAAAGAAACAGAACACCTATTAAAAAACCCAAGTGGAATGTGCTGTGAATATACTTTAATATGTCCCAAAGAAAGAGCTGGCTCTAATCACAACATGAGATTTAAAATTCATTGTTGTACTCAGTTTATTGATTTAATAATGTATTTATTATTTATGATTTCTATGGCAGATGGAATTCTATTTCCATTATTTGATTCAGGTTAATCAGAAGATAATGTGCTGCTTATACTTTCACCTAAAGACTCTTCTGGTTCTCGAGAAGCAGACTGTTTTCCGGAACTGCAAATCAAATCCCTTTCTGTCATGCAGTTATGGCTATTTCCCTACAAAATTATAATCTGTTTAAAACCTAAGGCTAATATTTGAACTAAAATACTTGCACACATATGAATTATGTCTAAGGTAGAAAGATTTCCAGGGAGACTCTGGCATTTCAGATGGTTTCACTGCTTTTAAAATGCCTGTAACTGGACTTTGAGATGCACCACTGCTCCTTTCCCCCAGGTACCTCAGCCTTCACTGCTAGCACTGCAGCTGATTGGTGGAAGTGCTCTTCCTGGTTTTACTTTCCCATCACTAAAGACCACGACCTCAGGAAGAGCAAGTATCTGCCAAAGGTGTCGTAGACATCATCTACAAAATGTGTAGACACCCCTGTAGAAACACCCTTTCTCGCCATGTTCTGAGGAATATTTTGATTTGTTTATCTTCAGAACAGTTTTGACATGATTTAACTTACATGTCATGAACTTCACAAATATTTATTATTCCTGTATCCCAACATCAAACTTATGATGCTGAATAATTGGTTTCCTTGGAGAACAGGCTATTAAAACCAATTCAGAATACACAAGGTGGAGGAAAGAGAAATCAGAGCAATGAGATTTTCATTACTTTATCCTACCCTAGAATGATTTCCAGTTTTGATGATATTTGATACAGGGCCTTGCAAGATCTAGTTTGAAGTTTATCTTCTGGCTTTTTTTTAAAAGGGCACTCCATCCTCCGCGTCCCTTCTGCCAAAGTGCAAGCTTGTGGTGCCCAAAGGCACAGCCGTACTCAAGCCTCCGAGCTGTCAGCCTGCAGCCCTGTACGCTGGAGAGAGGCTGTTGGATGTGCAAAGTGCCTTTTCCGACCTCCATGAGCAGAGCTGCACCTCTCTGCCTCCTAGTCCTGATTAACACACTGAGTATGACGATGCAGCTTTCACACCCTGTTCTGGTTAGAGGAGACCTTCACTTGCTTGAACATCTATGAAAGTAAAAGAAAAAAAGACGCATTTTCAATGCAGTCTCCCAGACGCACAAGTGATCCTATGAGTGAAGGTATAATGTGCACTGAACTGGTAGCATCTTTCTTGTGACCGTATTCTGATCAGCTCACCCCTAGAGCTTGCTGGCAGCATGGCTGGCTGGGAGATGGGAGATTCACACATTCAAAGCTAAACTTCAGAAAAATAGAAAAATATATTTAAAAACCCCAACCCCAACAGGCTTGAATGCTGATAAAGAAGCTGGAATAAATGAAAAAAATCAGTGTGCCACAGTCTGGGAATATTTCCACAGACAGACACGAGAACAGAGCAAGCTCTTAGACCCTCCAGGAAGACAAAGGAAGTAAATTGTCTCATCAGGATGTTTTAAGTCAATTTTCACTCTCTATTTTCTATGATTTCCAGAGGCAGGATTGCGGATGCTCCTCCAAAACTTCTTTGGACCCCGTCCCCTTTAGGATATGCGAGGATGCCAGCTCTACCCTTGCCGCAGTCCAGCAACCAAAACTTCTCCGTCTCTTCTCAAGACAGAAGATGACACTGCTTCTACATCACTGCCTTTCTGCAGCAACATACAACAGGCAATGAAACCAGGGAGAAATCCCAGACCTCTGATATTCAAGGAAAAAAATACCTAAATCTATAAAATTTTTACTTTGTTTTTCCTTTGCTTTAATTTTTCCTGAAAGAAATGAACACCATGGGGAAATCTGCCCTTCTGTCTATGCAAACTTACGAAGAGCAAGGAGAATGGACTGAGATGCAGAGGTGTAATTTAAATGCTATTATGTCCTAGTTCAGTCCCCTCTCAAAAATTTGGCCCTCCATGACATTGAGCTCAGGCACAGTCCCAAACCACAGCTGTAAAAGCATCGCTCATTTTAAAGGTCCAGTTGTGCTGCAGGACAAACATACGGCTCTTACCAGCCCATCCTCTCTTTTCTGCTGTACACTATCTGAATTTTATAGTTTCAAAATGAGGGGCATCTTACCCAATTAGGTACTCCATAGCCTAATCAGCTTCATTCTCTACCACGAAAATATTATGCATTTCGACCCAGCTGTTCCCTTGTGTTGTTGTGTTGTCAGTCATATTCTGCTGGAGAGAAAAGCAATGGTGAGCCGAGGACATTCCTCCACATCTGTTAGCTGAAAGACAGCAATAGTAAAGGATTTTAGAGCAATTTCCAGAAACAATAAGAATTAGTTGCTCATCTGATACTAACAATGTGCACCTTTTCCTCTTCTTTAGCATGTCTGTCAAATAATGTAATTATTAAGGACCAACAATGTGGCTTTTTATGCGAACCAGTGCTGACTACACTGGAGTACTGCATTTTTAATTATTATGATGTTAAATGGCTTTAATTGCTGACACTCTCCTGATTCACAGAGCATTTTTATAACGTTTATTAAAAAAAGGCCAAAGTTTATTTTACAATCTGCAATAAAGCAGAACACAAAAACCAGCAATTGGCTCAATGATCCCAACACATTAGTTTTATACACAGACTGCATATTATTCTTGCTCTATAAGTGATGTGAAAAGCAAAATTGAAGTCCTGTACAAAATTTGATCATCTTACTTAATAACAACAGATGCTCAGAGTGGTGGCATTTTGAAAAGAGCTCTGTATGCTACTGGTTATTAAATGGCAGGACATTTGGCATCCTCTAGCATTATACCATTTGAAAACCATAGAGTCACATAAATAGTCGATGAGAGCTAGAAAAAAAATTTAGCTCCTGTCTGCATAACAAAACTCACTTCATTTAAAATATTTAAAATGGCTAGGCTGCCTTTCAAAAGAAAAGTCCGGAAAACTTATTGGAGGGGGAGCTTCCCTTTTATCTGGAAAACACAGGAAAGCAAATATGTTGGGGGAAAGAAGAAATGGTTCAACAGCATGACTGATCAGCCTTAACTGAGAATGCTAATGGCTTCTGCTGCTTTGTGTCAAAAGCTCAGCACAATTTGGAAAAGGCTCTGGCACAAAATTTCCTTCCTGATTCTAAAATGAAAATATTTGCAATATGTAGCCAAATTAACATAAATGCAGGACGTATCAACAACACATGGGTATCATTTTAATGTGCAATTCCTATTCAATAAAGAGGAATCAATAAAGACAGTGGCTTACTTTCTTCCCAGTATAAATTTTACTCACAGAACACCTACTGCCTGCATAGTTATACCACTGCTATTTGGTTAGATTCATATATACTATGAAAAGTTCTAAGCAAGTTGATCGGCACATCCAGTGTAGATTTCTTATTTTTATTTGAGCTTAACAGCCACTACATTGTACATTTATCAAGGCAGAAACCACCAGGACCTATTTGCCCAACACGTTTTACCTAGAACAACTCATTCCACACGCTGTTCCAGGAAACACCAGCAGAGCTGCAAGTAAATACCTACATCAGGCACTGGTACCATTTAAAAAAAAAAAAAAAAAACAAAAACTTAAAAAAACCCCAAATACACAAGTTTGCCTGAGAACTGAAGAAAGGATTCACTGGGCTATAAGGGGTGTGTATGTGCACATGCTTTTTATGTCTACTTAATAAAATCTTGAAGACTGGGTTATAATGGAAGTGCTTATACATCCTTAACTATGGCGTTGCAAATGGTGCTACTGTCATTAAGAGTGCATTGTTGTTTGTTTTATGCTAATCTTCCTTCAGTGTGACAGACTGTCACCTGCATGGGGGGTAACTTTCAGCACTATATTAGCCCATATGGCACAAGCTAAATTGTATCTAAGCTATGGGCTAATTATGGATGAGTTAATAAAACCAAGCAATGTCAGTCTGGCCACTTCTTCTGGTCCTCTGCCGACCCCCCAAGTGAGTTATTGCCTGCACTGTTCTCTTAAACTATTTTCATTTTTGTTCTCGACAATTGCTGCCAAGCTTTGTGTTTAAGACTCTTTAATCCTTTTCCTTTCTCACTCCCATGCAAAACAATCTCTCTACACTTTTTCCATGAGATAACTTTCCCCTGTTAATCAAGGGGTGGAGCAACCTACCAAATACTAAATGCACCACGTTAAGTTTCCTGAAAACTCGTTTGCACAGCTGTGAAATAACAAAAAAGATTTTCATATTTTCAGGGAGTAAAAAATATGGATCATCTTCCTTAAGTCTGGAATCAAAGAGATGAACATTTATTCCATTAAATGCACATCCAGGTAACAGAAAACTGTAGGAATGACGGAAGATAGTAGAGTCTTTTCGCATGTTTTAAGGTCAAGCACATGCTTAAGTGCTTTTTTGGACAAAGGCCCAGCTTCTTTCCCTTCTTCGAAAAGAGGGGAGGGAGGAAGAGGGTACCTCACAAGTGTTAATGTTCCCACATCACTCCGTCTGCTCTGCTTTGTCCCCACTTGTGCTTTCAGTTGTCAGCCCCTGGCAGCTGTGAGCGTGCTCACTCTTCAGCATACTTTGCTTTTCCAAATGCACACTGCTCTGCAGCAATCACCAGGAAAGCACAACGCTGCGGCACGGGAGATCAAACTTTGGACCAACGAGAAACAGAGAGAAAATGAAGAAAATTCTTGTCAGTGATTGAGAAAGGAAAACAAAACAGGTAAAGTAAAGTGAACTGGACTTCAGTGATAGGAAAAGAATAAGGGAGAAAAAAGTAAGTGAAAATCCCAATGCTACTTTGCCCCCACTCATGCAATGCTCCTTCTCTGATCTACAGCCTGAAAGAGCATCTCAGGAGCAGGCAGAGACCAAGCCCACTTGCAAAAAGGAGATTTACTCAAAGACTACCCAAGTTTTAATTAAACAAATCTCAAATAAGGAATTTCAACAAAAACATCATGTTAGGGGATGCATTCCTTAAACCTGGCAATAAAGTGCTTCCCCATATGCAACAGCATAGGAACACCTAGCAGCAGAAGTCACGATTCAGGATATGAGACATCTCCAGGTACCTCTCAGCTCATTCCATTGGCCACCTTCAACACAAGGGTCTAAAGCTTGGGACAGACTCGACGTGTCTGTTTTCTCAGCCTATTCCAAGGCAACCTCCACGAGCCTATGGGCCTTTCAGGATTGTGTTTTCTGCATTCAGTCCTGCTGAGTTAGCAGTGGAGTATGACAATGAAAAAGGATCAAGCATAAAACTTCTGGAGAAAAGGACAGAAATTGAGAAGTGTGAATTCAGATGTGGTAGCAGATACTCAGCACTTCCAGGTTTTGGCCCAAGCTCTCCCCAGAGGGATCTTAATATCTCCTTATGAACAAAGGTCTGAATTATGTCAGTACACTAAAGATATTTAATAAAAACTTGCATTAAAAAAAAAAAAAGCAGGCTGAACTTCTGGGAGTCAGCAACATCCTTCCAGTCCAAGCATTCTCATTTTTAGATAATGCTCTGCAGCTCCAAAAGGAAATACCACAAAATTGCTGTGCTTCAGAGCTATTACTTCCACATTACAACTTCATACCCCTTTCAATACAAGTATGCAAGAAATAAGGAGATTTCTTGTTCTTTATTTCCTGTAAGGAACAATGCCATGTTTCACACAGTGCCTTCTTAAGTAAGAAGTCATTGGGCAAACTGCTTTTAACCCATCATATGTAATGAAATATTTCATTTGGAACTGGAATTGTTTTTCCAATTCTAAGTTTTACTTTTTCCTTGGCTTTTTCCTCTCTCCCTTCTTATTTTCTTCCCTCAGTTTATAGACAGTCTGCTAATCTACTCAGTCCCACAGTACTGAAAATTCTCTTCTTCAGTGAGTCACCCCTGGAAATGTATTATTGCCTTAAAAGTCAAGTTCAGACCTAATCACCACTTAGATAGTACAAGGAGACAAAGGCAATATCATTGTTATTTAAGTTACTTAGTCCTTTACTCAAGAAAAATTCTTCCCTGGACTATTCCCTCACATGAGTGAACCCATCGGTTTGAAACTGAGATTAAGATTCCCCCCTAAAAGATTAACTTAATTAAATTAAATTCAAATTCAATTCAAACAAATTCAACAATTCTGGGAAATCTTATGGTTCACGTTACACAGATCACCTTAAATGATTACAACAGCCCTTTCTGGCCTGATGGATCTTGATGAGTCTATGATTCTGTGAAATTGCTTAATAGATTAATTAAGTCAGAGTGGTAAAACCTAATCCAACCTTCAAAACTGAACCAGTGTCTCTCACCTTGTTTTCTGTATAACACCAAGGAATTGTATTTCTTTATACTGTTGTAAAAACAGTGACGCAGGAATTACTGGATTGTGCTTCTCTTTCAAATACCAGAACCTCTAAAGAGAGCTTCTAGAGAGCATTGTTCATGTGTTTAATATTGTAACATGTATTCTGTCTTTTGTTGGGTGATTGAGGTCACTTGTCAACTGAATATCCCCTAAGTAGTTCTTTCCAGCAATTCAGGGACTTAAGCAAGCTAGGAAAGGCAGTCAGGAGCACCTTCAGCAACTGGAAAACCTCTATTTCTGGTATGCAAAACAAAGCTTTACTCTGTAGGAGAATGCACAGGAGCAAATATTCTACAGAAGATATTAATTGTTTTGTGGCTGAATCAATTATGTTCCCACACAAGCTTTTGTCGTACAAACTCTCTGAGAATGACCAGCCAGGCTCTGTGACCTATCAGGTTCTCTAATGCAAAAATAATGTAGTACAACTTCCCTTTCAGTCTTTGTTCCCAGGAATTACACCTCAGGTTGCTTTCTTCTTGGTAGTCATTCCTTTTCTGTATCACCTTATGTTTGAAGAGATCTAAAGATTAGACCACTTAACAGCACACTGTGTTCACTATACAAATTATTGATTGCCTGGTTTTAGACCGTTTCTCTCACAGTCTCCTGTAGTGAATTGAGAACGGAATACAGCTGATAATATGTGCCCTTTCCTCAAGTTCAACCACCAAAACACTTGGGTTACAATCTCACAGGATGTTTCTATCATTATCTCGCTCCCCCTAACCAGTAGCGCTCAGGTTTTAAGAAGCAGAACAGCACTCGCTGACAGCCTGAGACACTAATTTTTTTTTTTTTTTTCTGTCATAGCTGCATATATGAATACTATAGTAGAATCTGGATTATACATTTTCTATATTTGTTTCCATATTTCTTTTATCAGAAAATAAAGTCTCAGCCCAGCTGCAAAGTTAGGATGTGTCCATGAACTTTCCCAACCTTGCCATTGTTCAGGCTTCCATTTCCAGAAGACTCATCAATACACTAAAATTAAGCTTACACAGCAAATCCCCTCTTTTTCAGGTGTCTTGTAAGAACAGAAGAAAAAGCCCATTACAATGTGGTCTGAGAAAATGAAGATTTGATTCTTATTTGCACAAAGGATCTCCCATAGAGCCTTTGGAGTACAAAGGCTGTTACAGTGGAAGCAAACTGTGTTTGGGAAGAACCTCTGTTATCCTAAAAACAAGCTAATGAGGTTACTGTTTCCGAATGTAAAAGACAGAATCTTTCTGGCACGTGACCACAGGACTCCAGGGACCCCAAACAACCAGCAGCTCTCTCCTGTGCTTCTCTTCGCCCTCGAACAGCCCCACTGGACCCTGTGCATCTGCCCAGCCTTCCCCGCCATCCTCTTCGGGGCCGGTTAGACTTACAGGACTGGTTTGAATGACTGCACGACACTCAGTGCAGCGCAGCATCTCGTACAAAAGAAAGAAACCTCATTGCGAACATCTCCTTTCACGCCTCCTCTTTCTTCCTAGGAGCTTGCTCTGAAGCAGGTCAGACCTGATGTCTCATCAGGGCAAAGCTTTTTCCCGTTAGCCCCACAGCTACAGGGAGGGGAAGGCAGCAGATTTCCTTTTGGAGGACCTTACCAACTCCATTGATGAGTTTAGCTCACTGTGCTCGCCTCTTTGGTCACTGGGTCATAAGGCCACCCATCCCATTGTCTCATAGCTACTTCTCACTACCAGTGCTAGCTGGAAAATGCCAGTAGAATATTTGATTTATTGGTCCCATCCTTCTCTGTTCAAGGCTGTAGCATCGAGCTAAAAGGCCTTTTTCAGCCAGCAGTTTTCATCCACTACTTTGCCTGTATCTCCCACAAGCTCAAACAAAACAGATACTCACCTAAGATCATCATTGCATCTGACATGTGCTGCCTTTATATGTTTAAAACATCTAACATAAAATGAGCTCAAGGCTTTTTCTTCAGGAAGGTACAATACCCTTCCTGATAGAGGCTGCAAGCCTTTGGGCCACCAGCCAGGCACCGGTGGCAGGAGCAGCAGGGAAGAGAGGCTGGGCTGCACCTGTGGCATAGCCTGGTTCTTTGCACACCTTTGCAATGGTCTGGAGCTGAATAAAAACACTCACTGGCTCTGTGGACGTGTGCTACAGGTGCCACATCTCCAAGTCCTACGGAGCACAAAAGGGCTGATTGTGCTTTACTTTGTCGCAAATTATCACCTGGGAAGGGGGGAGCATGGAGCAGGAGGTGCTACACCTGCTAGCTCTCCCTTCACTAATGTAAAGATGCCTTTGGTATGGAAAGTCATACAGAGAGCAGCCTGACCATGGATAAAGAGAAGCCAGAGAGGAGATGGCATAAACTTAAGCTGGATTGTGTACAATATAGAGTTTCCCAGCAGTATGAAGAATCTATATATTTACATAAGAGAAAGGTCCTCTTTTATAGAGCAAAATTCAATCATTTGATATTCGGCAGCTGGATACTGTAAAAATCATTCTTCTCGTATCTCATATTAACTCACCGTAAGCTGATACACCTGAGCTTTTTACGGCACTCGGGGTTGAGTATATATAGATTGCTCAACTTGGAAAGGTCACTCATGCTGTACACAGGAACCTGACCACAGTAATCTGTAAAGAGCAGATATTGTTCTCCTTGTTTGTAAAGTCTTTAGGAATGTAAACAGCAGCACTTGGGCTCTTTCTGTGGGATGTATCGAATTCACGGACGTTGTGTGTGAAGTTTACAAATGTAAGACTTCGCAGTTGGTTTTGGCAAGTCTAGTCATAATCTTCAGTGAAATCAAAACACAGCAAAGATCACACTCCACATTTCTAAGACCTAATTTAATTAAAAGCTTTCATTGGGAAGGGATAGTTTCAAGGTCTCCCCCGTTCTTCCTTTGCATACAGACATAAACATTTACCAGAACCAAACTCGGCATTGATTTTCCTTTATCCCTTGCACTCGTCTGAAGTCCCGAGAGATGAACAGATGAGGTTAAGGTTAAGAAAGTTATGCACAACAGCTCTTAACCTGATGGCTAGGAAGATAAACAATGTGCTAGTATCATTTAGGTGAACTCGTCTATCAAATTACCTGTCCCTGTTGGATTTGGTATGCAGTGTTCCCACTTTTAAATGAATACCTCGCTAGTGCATCTCCAAAAGGTTTCTTTGCAAGATTCAAGTCAAACATCCATTACGAAAAAAATACAGTTCCTTGAAATTTTGACCACCTGTTTGGACGAGGTGACCTGGCATGAGTTATCGTCCGGTCCGATGCAGCTGACACTCAGTTGCAAGGGCATCTAAAATACAGTTAGAGACAGAAAAAAAGGAAAGTAGAAAAAATGTGCTTGATGCTCTATTACATCTTCTCCATATTCCTTCCAGTGTAATAATTCAGATGCCGACACGGGCGATCTGTTTCACAAACTCATTGAAGTCAGAGGACTAGCAGGGAGTTTTTCCACGGGTCAGACCTTCAACTGGTAGAAATTGTCTTAGCATCGGGGACATCAGTGAAACCACAGCAATTTATTTTATGGGGGAAGTAACGTGTTTGGGTGGTCTCATGTTAATCCCTGACAAGTTCCTGTAGTATTGGTGGTTGCTCTCAGCACAGATTTGGACGAACCCCAGCCTAACGGCGACTTTCTGGTGAAGTTCAAAATTAAACAAACATTTCTTTTAAGGACTACTCCTGGAAGTCAATGCAGTATTTATTGCAGCTCTGTACAATGAATTGTGCTGATTTCAGTGACTTTATTTCCATCTTGAAGCCAGTTATGGTGGAAAGACTGTAAATACTCTGTGTTTCTTCAATATAAACCTAAGAAGTATTTGAATATAAAATACTAAGCAAGCTCACTGCCTTTCTCAGACATTTGTTTTCCATTTGTCTTTTAAAAAAAAGTCGTGCTTTGCTTAGTAATTTCTCTATTTTATTTAATTATTTGCACCAAATCCAGATCACTTCCTCCCTTAGGTAAAGATTTTTATTTATTAAAGACAAAAGTGTATGAAGAGTTTTATTTTCCATTTGGCAATTTTGTCTTATTTTCGTAAGCTGAGAACACTCACTCAAGGTTTTACTTGTGTAAAACCAAATTAAAGGATAAATTCAGTACACATTCCCTGTAACCACTTTGCTCCATGGAAGACTCTGGAAAGCTGTGGAAGCTAAAGGTAGCTTTTACTGATTTTGTCCTTGGGAAATCACATTTCCTGAGACAAAAATATACTAACAGAGGGTAAATTTTGTAACATTAATGTTTCAAGGTTGTCAGTCATCTTGCAAAGGTTTTTGTATTATTTTTTTTTTTTCTCTTCCAGTCTGGGTGTTTTTTTAATTTTATTTTTCTCTACAGATATTTGCGGGGCCAGAAAACTAGTTATTAATAAAAATGAACTTCAGATACTGAATTTTAACCTCATCATAAGTTAGCAGAAAGACTACTTGCCACTTCAGTCCTACTTCAATTTACTTCGTAAATCAAGATAAAATATTTGCAACACAAAGCGGCTGTAGGCATCAGGGTCCAGGTAACTGCTGCTGCTGCTGCTGGAGGAGCCAAATTCTGCTCTCTGGGGTTTTCAAAAGCTGAGTTTTATTCTTTTTTCGCCCTAGCTCCATTCTGCCACTGTGTGCAGCCACCACTTCCAGGAGTAGGTGCTAGCTCCGTTGTGCTCCTACTGGAGAAATATCCCTTATCGGATGAAACAGCTACTCAGATTTCTCTCAAAGCTCTAATTCCCAAAGGAAGAAATTTGGGGTAGCGATCCAACAATACTGGATATTTGCTGATGAGCACTATCACCAGCCAAGGTGCATCAGCATTGCATCGACTCAATTACATAAACATATTTTTATGTAAGTGGAAGGTAATGGCTCATTTATCTGATTTTATCTTCAAGCAATAAATTGAAGAATAGTTTAGACTGTTCCGCTCATCACAGATTTATAGATGTGACAGCTAAACCTCAAAATTAACAGAGTAAATTTTATTTTCTCAGTCATTACTTATACAACTCTTAAGTCTATTAGTGTCATAATTAGTAGAAGGGAAGTAGAGAAAATAAAGTTTCCTAATAGAAAAGGAAGATATTTAGAGTGAAAGTCTGACAATCAGACATCCCATCCTCTGAGCTGAACAAAAAGCAGGGCAAAGTCCTAATCTCCTGCCCTATAAATGCACGCACTTCTGCTAATGTGACACAAAAAGAAACTCAAATGGGAAGAAAATGGTTTAAGAAAAATCTAGTTAGGGGGAAGGAAAACCAACCAAGCCCAGCTTGCTTCCTCTAACCAGTAGCGCACACAAGCTTAAAACAAAATGGCAATGAAAGAGAGTAGAGAATGTCATGCAACAACACTGCATTTTTAATCTGACCCAGCTCCTGTGAGAAGTTATTTTTCAAAGTTCCTGATATTTTTCTTTACAAATGTGGCTACTGTGCAGAGACTCAAGGGGAAAGAATAATTAAGTTATGCCTGTAAAGGACCTAGCACATTAAGCCATATTCAAAGCAAACAATAACAACTCCCAGGCAACCTGCAGAAACACTGCTTGATAAATTATAGCCAATACCTGTTTGTACAATGGAAAAACTTCTTTTAGGGCCTGAGGAATCTGCTTCTCTCTCCATAAGGGATGCTCTGCACCAGGTGGTTCTAGACAAAAAGTCCTCAAAGCTGTCAGCCCAGCCCCTGGAAGAGCCAACCCCAGGATAAAGGGTTATTTAGGAGGTGGAGAGCCCGTACGTCACCTCTGGCACCTCCAGTAGAGCAGGTAGTGGGGAGAGGGGACCGCAAAAGCACCTTCGTGATCCAAGGTGGCTCGGTGAGAGATGCAAGATGCAAGTTAGGGAGAATTTGGGCTACTTTCCCTTGCAATGAGGACCTGCCGAAGACCAAGGTAGCCTGAGGTCAGGATGGGATATGCAAAAGGCAGTTTTGACCCAGGCTTTCTCTTTCTCCAGATGTCCACCACATGAGTTTTAAATGAATAAGGGCTGTAGGATTTGGCCCTTCAAAAATTCAGTTATTAGATGATAGAGCCATTGTTGTCTAGGCACATTTGTAGGAAATAATAGTTTCCCTCAAAGAATCGTTAAACAGAAGGGCATCAAAATTAGTTACAGAAACAACCATATTTGGCTTGATCTTTGGCTATTGCAAATCAGCATAATTTGAATGACTTCAGAGAAAATCATGCCAATTCACAGTACTGAGAATCTGCTCTATTGCGCTTAAACTCTGCCCAACATCTTGATACACTGTGTTAGTTCAGTGTTTATTCTCTTACATTAAAAAGCCTAAAATACACACCTTTCATCTGCTCTCAGCAAATTGCATGTGATTTCTCATTGGCTAAAACTATCAGCTGTGGCCACCGCAGAAAGGTTGCCCAGCTGCTTAGGATCCCATTTAAATATGAATTGAAACAAGAGTGTTTCATGGAAATTTGGACCTCCTAGCTCTCACTGGCTTTGTCCGCCTGTAGATTGTTTGTCCCTCCTTTCAGTTCAATAGCTTCTTTCAAATTATAACAAACAAGTATGCTGGGGAATACCACGAAACAGCTCCAAAGATGTAGAGCTCTTTTATATTCACGGGCATGTCACTTGCTAACAGCCCCAACGCCTGCTCCTGCAAACTGGAACAAGGGCGGGAACCAACAAAAATTTCCCGCTCCTGAGGAAACAAGCAAACAAACCAACCCACCCCTCGAAACAAAGAGCAAAATATATTTCCTCAATTAGGCAGCTGAAAAAACGTCCAGAACCTGGCAACCCTTATTTATGTGTGGGCCCTGCTTTTCTCACTAGTTTGGCTCATTTCAAATGGTTTCCATCAAGAATAATGGCCAAGAATTTGTTCTTGATCTTCCATGAAAAAACTAAGGTGCAAAGTAAATGAGATAAACTGTGCTGTAGGAGTGTAAATTAAGGATGATTTCATAGCAGACCTTCTCAACTTGCACAGGATTAATTGTCACGTTAAAATAAATGAACTTCTTTTAAATCTTGGATTTTTGTGGATACATATATTCCTTATAAATTTTACTAACACAAAATTCAAGACTAAACTCAGATGTGTTAACTGTTGTCAGATTTGATCAGATTCCAGCCTCTGGAAATCAGCAGCAGTGCAGGGAAATCATTACTACTATCGGTATTAGTATTACTATTAACATTATTACTTTTCTAGCTATCCATTATGATTCTGCTTGATTTATTTGGGAGGCAGGAAAAACCTGCAGACGCAACATGCACTTTTATATGTTTCAAAAGCTTAGCTGATATCATAAAAGAGCAAATTCCCATAGCTTTTCCCAAAAATTCCTCTGTTTGCTGCTAACGGGCAGGGCAGGTTATCCCAGGCACAGACTTGACCTTTGTGATCCAGAATTTCTCCCTTTCCTAATACACTTACACAGAAAGCAGTTTTCTCTAATGAAATCAGAAAATGGCAATGGCAATTATTGCACGTCCAGAGCATGTTTTGAGTCTTTTTCCTTTCCCCAATGGTCATGGACTCGCAGTATGGGGGAGCTTATTTCTTAAATGTCATCTCTTTTGTCACTTTAAGTTCTATTAAGATTGCTTATTGACTTTATGTATAATTAATGGCTTCCAAAGTCCTACATTTTTACACGTGATAAATCTTGGTGCTGAGAAACCAACAAATTTCTGTTTATTGCCCTTCCCTCTTCCCTACCCAGGAGTAACAGAAGTCACTTGAACTAAAGCCCTACGGCTTCTTCCATAAACGTGTCTGGATGTTTCTCACTTAGGTCGACGTGACAATTATTAGAACTGGCACATATAAACACAAAAAGCAAGAGGCATTAACAGGTCTATTCACTAAGGGTTCTGCACCCTTTCCATGAAAAAACCTTAAATAAAAGTAACATGCCTAAATTGTGAAAATGTCAAGGTTTTCTCATTCATTAATTCCCCTCTCTTTGATGTGCAATGCTCCCAACTCTGTCTCTGCTCAATGGAGAAGTGCTGGACTGAGAAAAAGCAAGTCATCCTGGCACATTCACCGACTCACAAAGGATGCAGACTTGGACTATGATCCAAAAATGCACTTATGTGCATTGCACCTATGAAGAAGCATTTGTTTGGAGCTCATTTCCCTCCACCCCTGAGGGGAGTGACAGCCATAGCATTCACCACACGGGCCTGGGAACAGCTCCACAACATCCTCCTGGTGCCACACAGCCGTGACCCACTGTGTCTGAATGACATGCACAGAAAAGAGTGGAGGGAAAAGTTAATTTTTCCTATCTTTGGACTGTGCCAGAGAGCTTCTGTCCCTGAGAAAGAGGGTCATCTTGGGGCAGGGCACGTACCCGCAGAGGGGACTGAAGACTCGATGATATCTCCTCACCACCCGTAAGCTCCATCCTTGCAGAAGTAATAGCATCCCGTAAGAGGTGACCATGGCCTATCATGTAATGCACCTATAAGTGAGGACATCGTCCTCTGCCACCAGTTTGGGCCATGGCAAAGCCAGGCGGCAATGAGGAGCTCCCAGGACTCCAGCCTGGACCAGAAAACCCTGCCGTTGGCTTTGACCTGGCAGACTGGCAGCTTGCAGCAGTTGGTGGAGATGGGGGGTCCCCTTCCCTTTACAGGGGGTTGCTGAGCTCTTTCTTCCACGCAATGTAAGGGAACATTTTATTTGTGAATAGTCTCTTTCTTTGGTGGAATACAGTTTCTATAGCAAAGTAATCTCTTTATGTATTGGAAAAATACCTGATGTTTTCAATCCCCCAAACAATTCCATACAGACTCTACAGAAACAAAATCCCTTCTGTGCTTAATGCCCCCTGCATATCCTGAGCTTAAATTAGCCCAGAATGACTGTAATGAATTGATCAGGCTTGTATGACCAGCACTGCTTCAGCAAGAGAGTGGCGAAAGAGAGGAAAAGACCAAACCCACGGCAGATTTCAGTGCACGTCGTAGGGCTGCACGAAAACAAACGCACCTCTGTAGCGGTATGAACTTACTTTCTTCCCCCTGACTTCCCCCAAGTCACGTAACTGGCACGTGATGCCTGGCACAGATGGCACGCTGTGGCACGCAGAGAGCATGCCAGCTGTCTGGCGTCGGGACACAGGTGCTGACGCTTGTGCTCGTTGCTCACTGGAAGCCAGACCTCCAGGAGCCAGCCTCTAAGAAAAGAAAAGGGACATCATCCACCTTTCCGTTTCTCGGTTTTAAGATCAAATGGTGTGCATGCATAGAATAAAGGATTACAAGGCAAAAGTGTCTCCTAAAAGCTGTTCTGCATGATAGTTAAGATGGATGCAATGAGGTATTCATTGAGGCATTCATATGCAATGAGAATTTCATTGCAGTAAATAGACAACATACGATTACAGACATTATTATGCACACACGATATACAGATTCATCGGTAAGACAATTTGAGAATAAGGCACCAGTTATTCAGACCCTCCTTGTAATCTGAATATCTAATATATCTCAAATGGCACAGGCAACTGACCGTGCATACCCTTTATGAGAGTGAAATATAGAAATAGGCAAGAGGAAATCCAAGATTCATCACCACTTTAAGTTAGCATCATCTCAATTGTACCGTGATTTTAAAGTTATTGATGTTTATTTTCAAATCCATACCTCTATAGATTGGAGGTAAGTCACTGTGGGCTGTATATATCAGGTGAGTGACAGGAATGATGACATCAATAACCAGCTACTATCAGTGATGTAATGCCAGTATTACAGTTTCCCATTTTCTTGCAGCACGAGGAAGCACTATTGACAGCTATTCTCAAACGCTGTGCTGCTGAGATGTCTAACATGCTCATTGATTAGTAATAGGGAGTTATGGAAAAGCCCTTACACCATTCATCAGCGGTCTCTGTTAGTAGCCTGGCCCTTGGCTTTTGGACAGCGTGAGAATGCACCGTCTCCACAGGAATAAGAAAAACAGGAGTTGAGAGCAGCCGCCAGCTGGAAGCCAGGGAGAGGCACCGCGTCGCAGCCTCCTGCAGGCGGGGTGATTTAGGGCTCTGGCTGCTCGGCTTTGCCAAATGGAAAGAGCAGGGGTCAGGGAAGGCACACGAGAGAAAAAAAGGTCTGGCTGAGTGGCAATTTTACAGCAAATTGTCATCAAAGAGGAGCAGCCACCAAGAAAGGGGGAACATAAGAAAGGTGATGCAGATAAAGTGGCCTGATTCTTCTTACACTTCCCATAAATATCCGGATGTCAGCTGAACTATGAGGATGCTCTGCAGTTTCACTGGGGCTATGAGATTTTGCTTGGCTTCCCTGGAAGTTCTGCCTTTCGACTGCAAAGTAGTGTTTGTTCTTTCTTTTCTTTCAACTTGCATCCTTAACATTGCCTTCTCACGTAAAGATCTGGCTTTTAGAAGAACAAAATCCCCAAAGTTATACCCAAATACATACCAAAATACCCAAAATGGGTACTAAGGGTACCATAGCAAGACCACATATTCAATGGCTATTAATTTCTCAAACAGTTGATTTGTTCCAGGCTGTTACCTGTTCAAGGCTGAACACGTGTATGCAGATATAGATGTATTTACCAATTCAGGCAATCCCAAGAACCAGTCTAAGAAAAAAAAAACTGTGAAATCTTGAAGGAAATGCATCACTCTCTTTCTCTCAGCAAATCTCATTTCACCTGAACGAGGGGTGCAGGGATGAGGGAGGTCTGAACCCTTCCTCTCTGGTCCTTGCAAGACTGAACATCACGGTACTCCATCATCTGAGACTGCAGCTCTACAACAAAACCACCAAAGCCACCATGAGTAGGACTTTACTGAGTACTTTTTAAATTTTTTTTTTTTTGGGGTGTGAATAGTGAGCCCTCACTTCATGGAAAGTGAGAAAGGTAAAGGTGCTAAAGACTCCTTGCCTTGTGCCACCCAGACACAACTGCATTACTATCAGGGAAAAGTAGCAGCATGTCTCCAACTTGCAGCATTGGAGCAGAAGATATATACTGCAGAAGATGGAGCACAGCCTGGGATACCAAAATATGGCCTGATCAAGTGTTTTGTGTAGTCTCTCTTGGCTGCTCGGTGCAATACCTCCTTTGTTTGTTCCTAGCAGAGCTATTTATATCACACACTGAACTGAAAGGCAAGCTTCCAAACATTTGCATTTTAGGGTTAGTTTGGGCAAGTACCCAAAACCTCTGGATGCTAAACTCTCCAAACCACCAGGGTTTGCAGAATTAGGCTAGAAATCACACATAAATGGGCTTTCTCCAAAATAATTTTTGCACTCCATTTGTAACTGCACCACTTTCTTGACATGTTTTTGTATTTTCCTATCAAGATATAACCAGAATATGAAAGCACTGAATACAGAGCAAGAAAAAAAAATATAAGCAAATATTGCCTAACTTGATTGGGAATACAGTGCAAGAAATAACATTTCCTCACACTGTGGTGGAAGGAATCCGTCCTTCACATGGGATTACAGTGCTGGATCTGGTGATGAGGTATCAAAACTAGATTTAATTTTAATTAAAAAGATTATAGAAGTATTAATATAGACAGGGCATCCTCCTGGAAAGGAGAGAAAGGGGAGCCAAGTCAGAAGAAATGTCAAGGACGTTTCGTTCTGGGGGCCTCTGTGATCTGCAAGCCCAGAGGTGCTCTGAGGTCCCCGTAGGACCAAGCACGTCCTGCCCCGATGGGGAAGGACTTGGCCAGGATGTCAGAGAGGCCTGAGCTCACATTTCCAGCTTATTTTTGGGCTTAAAGACCTGATGCTCCACTTGGACCAATCCATCTTCATAGATGGAGCAGGGAGAGTGATTCTGCCAGCAGGGACCAGGTCCTCCAACGCTCAACTGCGCAGCGCTGTTGAATTCTGTGCCATGGGCCACGTGTGCCAAGTGACCATCAAGCCAACTTGCTAGGCACAGGCTAGCAGCCCAGCTTCGCGGCAGGCACGTTCCCAGGCACTTTGGCTTGTGTGTGTTAGACACAGCAATGTGATGAAGACAGCGCAGCGCTGGTTCCTGGCCACGCCAAGCCCTTGCAGGATCCCCCTCCCCGGAGCTGCAGCGCAGGCAAATGCTACCTGCTGTGCATGTCCCAAGCAGAGACGGCCGATTCAAGGTGTGTTTTGAATATTTTTACTTTCTATACAGAAGGGTTTGGGAGGGTGACAGTATTAAGGTTGGTTTGGGGGGACAGGAGCATAATTCTTTTACCATTCTGTCCTCTGTGCAGCTGTTCAAGATGTAAAATAAGGCAAGCAGCCTTCTTCACAGGAAAAATCCTTAAAAAAACTTTCTGAGGTTAAAATATTATTCAAGCTCTATAATTCTGAAATGCCTGTCTTTCTGAAAAACACCTACAAACTACAATCCAAAAGCAAAGGTAATTTAAAAAAAAAATAATTATTAATTAGTAAAACATTCTTGAAAATTTTTATGACTTGTTCTTCTACTGTTTTTCAAATTGGGATATTCATTGAAAGAAACCATTGTCTGTGAACGGTTCCCTTTTGAATGAATCAGCATTTTCTCCAAGAAAAGGTTTCATTAAATATTTGTCAATCATCCTTATCCCGAAACACCATGAAGACCTACCATACAGCGATCTTAGGTGCTGATGCATCTGTACATCCAGAGATGTCCTTTCAGCCAGCGATTTGCCCAGCAGGCAGCTGTAAGCCAGTTGTCATTTTTTTCTCCCACCAGTGTCTTTCACGCTCGCGCTTCGTCCCACAAAAACCTCTCCTTTTCTGTCTGTTACGAAAACCTAGATGCAAGAATTATGAGTTGCAACTCTCAGACAAGATACAGATGTACACGTTAGGCCACTGCATCTGTCCTCCTTATTAAAGATGAAGCCCCGTTTTATATATTTAACCTTGATTTAGCTAAATTTCAAATGAAAGACAAAATGCCTCATGTCTACCTGAATAATAGATGCAACCAAAGCAATATCCAGTAATACAGAATTACGTTACTTTTTAATCAAACTCTCTACTGCTTTCTTCTTTTAAATTACAGATGATCTGTGCTATGTCACTCGGAAATGCAGCAATTCTGCAAGAGCACGTATTTTTAAAAAAACCCTGAGAAATATCTTGCAATATTCAAGCAGTAATGTTGTGTCTTTATGAAGTTTCTCTGCGTATTTTAGAGCATTTTTTCCAATGCCCTTGCTACCTAATTCGTAAAACAAATCCACAGTCCCGAACAAATCCGAAGGTGTACATGTGTGTCCTTGTCTAGATACTGATGGCCACTATTCCCATGTATTACAGTGGTTTATCACCTTGCTCCTTTAAAGAATTTGACAGGAGTTTTTTTGCCTTTGGCAATCCAGTTGCAGTCTCATTCTACATCTGTTTTGATTGTCAACTTAATTCTGAGAGCAGTCAAAAACCTAGTCAGATCTCTCATGAATATCTTGGCAGGTTATGGCTTATTTAGGCTACAAGTAGCTCTCTTGGAACAGCATCCAAATATACTACAGATTGAGTCGCACAAATATAAATCCCTCAGTGTTTACAATACCTTCCTGCAAACAATTAGTAAAATGCCTCATTGAGCAAAGATGCAAATAGCAGTCTGCAGCACCTTCAGTCTGCATGAAGTTTTACCCCGGCCGTCGCCGAGCCTTGCTGCCTGCCTGCCTGCCTGCCTCCCTGCCTGCCATCCCGTGGCCTCAGCTGCACGTGGGCTGAGCTCTCCTCCAGCTGCAGCAGCAGCAGCAAGGTGAAGCACGGGAGCTCTTCAGGGAGGGGAGAGCAAATTAAAGCTCACTGCAGGAAAGTTGTGCCCCTGGCACTCTGCTCATGCAACAGCTGCAGATACAACAACTATCATCTGACATTCTGACATATACGTTGAGCAAAGCAGCAAGCGAGCCAATGCCTACACAATATCGCGCAGGGCTCCAAGTCCCAGCCTTGAGCAAAACAGGTGTATGACATCCTGTTGCTAGTCTTCAGAGGTTATGGGTATGAGGAGAGACATCTGAGAGAGGAGCAGATGAAAATAACAAAGAAGGTTAAGGCTCGGGTTGACAAGCTCATTGATAATATTTTAGATGGAACAGACCTGCACGTTGACTACAAATTGCTCCTAATGTCTCTTGTAGACTGCAGGCCACAGTCAAAGTGAAAATGGGCTCATTCATTACTTCAGGCAAGCAAATTTCTGCAAAAAGGAACCACCACGGCCCAGAAGACTCCAGATGTCCTCTGGGGCCGAGGTTGCAAAGCTGTCCTGGTGCCAAAACAATGGCATTATGCTGTGTAGCTGCAGCCTTCATGCTTAGATGTAAATAAACAGGAGCAATGAAATCCTTTAGTAAATATTTTTGAATTTGGTGGAAAATCCTGTTGCAGCATTTTGCTTTTTAATGTTCTGAGACTAATTGATTATCTAATAGGAGGCAAGGACATTGCCAGGAAAGACATTACTCTCGTGTTAGCATCCAGTACATGGCTCTTTGTGAAATTTAACTGGAAAAAAACCTGTATTTTGAAGAAGAATTTTAAATCCAATCTTCTACATTTTTACATTATAGACATTATGGCCCAGAAACAGAACATCGGCTGCCATTCCTCGAAGTTCATTGCTTCAAGTCACATAGCTCCCTAGGCTAATCAGGCTTTACTAAGTTGCCGTATTTTGGGGAAAGAAAACACATATTAAAGTGAGGCCATGTCTACATAAAAGATGCTCGGAAGAGCACTGTTGGATATTAAAGTTAGCATCTGCTATTGTCTGGTTAACAATTGGCAATTACCATTAGTTTCCACTGTGGCTGATGGAGTCACAGATGGCTGATTGAGTCAAGTAAGTGCACTTATTCCTATTGAGGGGTATGCTATAGCAGGAAAATAGTTACGCTAACATTATACACAATCCAGCCAAAAAGTCACGAGGCATCAATTTCAGCTTGTCTGGCCTGTTTGAGACCTGTGCATTTTAATCCCGAAAGATGCTGTAAAGAAGGGCTGTAAAAACTCAAAAACTAGGTGTCAGACTGCGGTGAGGGGTTAATACAGCAAAGTGAAAATCAATTTATAGTGACCTGCAGAGGTATCACTATCATTACAGGTAAAGCTGCTGGGAAAAATTTGGATCGCTTCTTTTCTTTTTTTTTTAATAAAATTGGCTTGCTCTGTAATACATTAAAAACATTTCAGTAATCACAATTTATCATCTTTAGTGGAAAATCTTAGCCACTTGGTTTGCATGTCCTTAATTAGAGATTTAATAAGTAGACAACTGTTTAAACACAGCCGCTTTGCCCATTAGTATCATGTACCTTGGTTTGATTTAACACCCATAACTGCTAATAGATCGTGCCATTCGGTAATGGGACTTTTATGCTTTTAATAATTCCATGCTTTAGAGGTATTAAATTAAAACAGGCCTATTGCACCTACATGCTGGATTTCTGTATTTCTGATAATCTGTACCCATTGTCCGCTGTGTTGTACCCTTTCCGACTGACCAGATCTCACGTTGTCACGGCTCAAGGCAGGGTAGGACCAAGGCAGGGACGCTGCTGCGCGTCGTTCTTACCCACCTTGCCCCACCCAGAATTATTTCATCACCCACCCAAGACCTAAAGACTCTAAGATATTTAATTAATATTTCAAAAGATTTAAAGACATCCACTTTATGTCAATGCTAACGACAGCCAGGCACCTCTCACCACTTGGCTTACCGTGGTATTTGGTGTTTACACCCCAGGCAGCATCGCCGCTCCCGTTAGTGTGAGAGCCAAGCTTTGCCAACCTTTCCTGTGTCAATCACAGCCGTTCATTATCTCTGCAGTTTTACATCCCGCGCTTATCCGCCCTGAAAAAACACTTTGAGGATTACGATCGCTTTCCTTGACCAAGCGCAAGAGAGGATCGCCCAAGCTTGGAACAATTGCAGAGTGCACAGAATAGTCAAGGCTGAGTCCACTAACCGGCTCTTGACCGTGTCAGGGGACTTTGGATCAGGACCTGAGTAAATCCTGAGTGTATTGCTTAGAAAAAAAATTTCCTAGATTAATTTTCCAGACCTATTGCATCTTCAGAGTCACCAGACATTATTGGATGTGAAGATGTGGAGATCTGGAAATAAAAATCAGAAGCAGTGAAACTCATTTGTCTCAATCTTAATTTCTGGCGTGCATTTTAAAAATAACTTTGCCAATGAGTTCTTAAAAAGCAACATTATTATTTTCTGCGAAATGCTAACCAGAGTGTGTTTAAAGGATGCATTGCATGGGAGGGTCCAGGGATGGAGAGAGGACCGGGGTAAGGACACCAGTGCATCATGCCTATGAGAGGGGCTCATGAGAAATGAGCTTGGTGCTTTTAGCTCGGTGCCTGGGCTTGCTTGCAGCACAAAACTGCCCCAATTTGGCAGAGAGCTCAATGTTTGCTTACGAGAGCGAGCAGAGAGCTCGACCGAGCGGATTTCCTCGGCCGCCGGCACCCTGCCCTCCCTTGCCGCGTGGGCAGCACGCTGCCTCCCGCGCTCGCCCCTTCCCACCACACTTCATTCATTACAGAAAAAAAGGGAAAAAAACCCAAAAAGCAGGCTCAGTGTCGAGCTATCCCTCACATTTCTGAGGACTACTGCCAAGCTAACACACAGATGATTTTTCTTGGCATCTTTATTTTTCGATGATGTTTTTTCAACGCTTAGCATTAAGCTGAAATATTGTTTGCCAGGGATCACTGCCCATCAGGTGCTTTATTACAGATGAAATTAGATTTCTTTACAGTTGCACTGGAAGAGGAGAGAGAGATAACGTGAATAGCTTTTTAAAACTGACAGTCATTTCAGCCAAGCAGGAAAAAACACCCCTCCCCAATCAAAACTGCTTCCCTCCTCCTTCCCAAATTAAAACTGGATTTAAAAAAAAAAAAAGAAAGAAAAAGATCCTTTTCAACTAAATGCACTTATAGTACTGGGAATATATTTTTTCCAGAATGGATATTTTTATTCTTACAGATTTAAATATCAGTTTGCTTGTTTTCACTTAGAGAGCAATAGTCAAAATCCCACAGCTGTTTGCAAGAGGATGTTCCCGAGGAAGAGCTTCCCTGGGTGGGGGGCGAGGGATGACACCCTACCCTAAAGGTAAGTTTTGGAAACATTAAGACAATAAGACAAAGCATGTTGCTGCAACGGCACCCGGTGCTGGCAGCCTTCCACGCCAATGCAGCCCCGGTGCTCTGCTGCGGCGGCGGCTGGGGGTTGCTGTGCATGCTTCTTCTGTGCAGAGAAGGCACAATAAAAAACCCAATACTGGCTCCTACACAAAACACGTTAACTTTAGGAGATGACAGGCACTTTCACAACAAGTGTACGCTTTCAAAGAGGGGGATTTATTTTCAAAGGAATCTCCTTTTTCATATTTCTCACGTCTGAAGTTGCTTTGAAGGGTTTTGGTGAGGGCTGGGGTTTTCTTTGGGGGGGTGGGGGGTGTTTTTTTTTTGTCTCCGATCCACTAAAGAAGCCTGAATTTTGCACCTGCATAATGCTAAAGGCAGAGACTGGATAAAGCTGTAAATTGTTTAACAGCCAATCTGGAGAAGGAGCAGTGCTCAAAAACATAATACCTCTGGAAGGCTGGAGGCAAGATTCATTTAAACAGTTTTCACTGTCATCGATGTCACCAATTTGAAGCTTGTCTTGTTTACCGGATGAAGGTTTCACACTGTGTCAATGTTCTGCCAGGATTCGGCATTAAAATGAGCAGTTAGTACAAGTCAGCCATAAACATGGCAGATCTGTTAGACTGGCAGAAGCCACTGCGAGCTCCCTGGTGCAGCTTTTAAGCACTTGGCATGCTGCTAGCTCAAACTGGAGAGGGGGCTGTGTGCATCATTTGGGCCTGAGTGCAATGCACTTGAAATAATTACTTTAATCAGCAAAAGTTAATTACTTTAAATCATAAATTAATGGTGGAGCATTTGGCAGAGCCTGATGTGTGTGGCGAAGCTGTCAAGCAAAAATCACAGGTGAACCTGCGACCCCTTCTCAATATCACTGGATGAAAGAAAGGAGCTCACCTACTGTGCGTGCCACTTCTGCCACATTAAAAAGAACTCTTTGTAACAGGAGAACAGCCACCTTAAACTGTCACCTATAAAAAAGGGACTATAAACAAGCAGATTGCCGCTAAGCAGGTGCTGCTGGAGGAGTTGGCCCTTGATAATAATAAGATCTTAAAATGGCATCTGCCTTTATTTTATAGCACAATTGGAAAGATGGTTAAAAGTAATAAACCCAGCTGATATGTTTTATGAGTTAGTAGTTAGCAGTGTTTGCAGGGGATGAACCAAAGATTTGGTGGGGGGGGGATGCAGAAGACAGGGAGCGGCACGCTTAAAGGCGTGTGTTAAGGAAAAAGGGCTTTATGTCTGAGAGCACGCGATGTGTACGGAGAGACGCGCAGGTACCGGCGCTCCAGCAGCCGCCCGAGCACGACTCTGGCTTCAGCTTCCCAGGCTGCCGTCCCCCAGCCCCACACTCTTTAGGTTGCATTTCTTATTTCACCCGACAGGCAACTGACAATTTGAGGCAGCGCTGGGAAAGAGCCTAAGAAAGCAATGAAAAACTCTTATCATATGAATACATCCTTCGTATCCATTTGCCTTAAGGAAGACCCTGTGTTTGGCTTTGCTGTGCTTTACGTCATCGTTTAGGAAGACAATACGCATTTTATTGGAAAGCATCTGGCGTATTAACCCATAAACAAGTTTCAGTTCATAATGAACAACTTCAAAAAGTTGTGAACTAAAATGAAAATGTAAGGCAAAGCTACATAACCACGATGCCCAGCTCTGAGAATTAACATTAAACTAGTTTCTGAAATGCAAAAGGGGAACGAAGAACATCTGCAGAACAGTGAAGTTGGTAAAAATAACTTCAGAATTTAGGAAATTGTTATAAGGTTAAATCACTAAAGAGAAATAACATTTGGTTTCATTTGGGGCAAAGGGAGGATGTTTGGGGCTAAGGTCATGAACATATTCCTGGCTAAGGCCATCTATATATTTAAAATGCACATTAAATATTAATATATATACTAACATGTACATCAAATTTAATTCATTCTCTAAATTAACTTTAATTACAGAACAAGACCTTTTCAAAGGAGGGAAAGAGCCTTGGGTACCTCTGTACTCTTAATTTTTTCAGGATGATCCAGCAATTCCAGATTCACAATGGCAGCGCATTAGGCGCACACACTGAATCTCTGCCGCAGTCTGCTTGGAGGTTGTCTTCACCATCTAAGGAGACAACAAAGGTGAAAAAATGTTATAGGCTGCATCCAGTTCAAGAAAGTACCTCTGCAAAATACAGTGGTGGCATTTTACCTTTTTTCTACTGGTACCTGAGAAAACACTGTTATTGCCCATTCCACCTCCTGCCCCATAAAAAGCCACCAAAAGGGAAGAAGTGCTTTGCAGCGCATCGCTCAGGGGTCCCCTGTGAGTACATGTGGCCGGTAGCACTCCTGATGTCCTTGGATTAGGAGGAGACCCCCGGGGAGATGGCTCAGGCCCTCCAGCCACCCCTCCTGTCGCAGACCCCTCACCCACTGCTCCTTGGAGGTGTCCCATGGGGTTGGGGTTGGGACCTGTGGTGTGGAGCAGCCACCTGAAGCCAGACAGAGGTACTGCAGCCTCACCATTCTCCATGCCACTGGATGGACTTCAGTGCATTTCAAAATACTGAGGGTTTTTGGCTTTTTCTTTGGCTGGGAGTGGCAGATGACTCAATTTGTATAAGGCTGCTGTTCTACCTCTTTTTGACAGCACTTAACGATACAAAGAGGCTGATATCCCAGAGCCTGCAACTGCTTTTTTTTTCCCCCAAAGGACACCCTACTTTTGGGCTACAGCCTTACTGCAATTTTGTTCCTCTCTGGTGCAGAAGAGGAACCGTCAGGAACTTCTGTTGCCAACAGCACTGTTGAAAACTGTCGATTTAGGCTGTGCTGAGCTTTGCTCTGCAGCTCAATAATTCAAAAGTGCTCAAATGAGCTCTGCATTGACAGCATTATTGGCGCCCCTCCTAATCTTACAAAACACACTAAACTATAGAGCAGTATTTTGATTAAATTCTTCAACTTTCGATGATTCTAGACACTGTTTTATGCATGACCTTGAATGCGCATAACCAGAAATTTTCAATTCACAGAGACCTTCTCTTTGCAAAATATGGTAAGCGCATCAGGAGCGGATGTCTAAGTAACAGCATCCAAAATTTAATCAAAGATTGCCTTGGACAACTGCAGAAAGTCAGACTCTCCCTCACTGATATAACTTGCCAGAATACTCATTGCAGAGGTTGCCAAATAGGTGACTGAGTACAGAGGCTGAAATTACTTCCCTGGGCTTTCCTTTGTTCCACAGAGGTGCTAAAGTTTTCAATATTACTGTTTATTATAGATGTCCTTTTAGTCCGCAGCAGCTCGGGTCAGGCGCGGTGGTGCCCAGGGCTGGGACCTCTGCTGGCACTGAGGAGGAAACATCCCTTTAAATGCCCCAAAAAGAGGATGCCAAAGATGACCACATCCCCAGAGCAGAGAAAGAAACGCACAGACAAGCAGTGGCCGGGAAAGTAATGGGGAGCAAGGGATGGAGGTATTCTCAGGGAAATCCCTCCAGCAAAGACAGACCCTGGGGGAGCTCTCTGAGTGGGTCACTCTCATCAGCACGACTGCCAGCTTTCCCATATAAAAAATGAAGGAAGCTAACTAACTCATATAACCAACTACCATTAATTCAGGGCAAGTCCTTTAACCGTCAGCAGCGGGGGTGCTTTGGATGCCACAGCGACCTCTGCTACGTGGCTCCTCCCAGGAGGGCAGCCTGGGGCTCCAGCCAGCGCCTCCCTAAAACCACCTAAGTCGGTTTTTCCACTTCGAGGACAATATTGCCTCAAAACACCAAGTGTAGTCTGGAAGGTGTTAGCAAATACATGGGAATTTGGATTTCTTTATGAGCTACTCAACACATAAAATCACTCATGCTCTGCAAGAAGCTAGTCTGCTCATCTGGCATGCAAAAACTCCCGCAAGTTCAGGATCCAAATGCCGTTTTGAACAATAAGCTAAAATGCAACAGTTTGCATTGGGAGACCTCAGATTATCTTAAAGATTTACATCCGCTGGCCCCCGTTCTCCACTCCACACCTATTTTTACGGGCGCTCGCATTGCAACAGCAGTGCCCTGCAGGCGCTGCCTGCGTCGGGGCAGAGCATGCAGTGGCACTAATGTATGTGGCAAGGCAGCTGCCAAAGCACAACAGCATGGAGACTCACATAGCACGCACACATTTCAGCCAGCAGACAGCATCAGGAGCAGAAACCTGGAGGGACAGAGATGGGGAGCACAAAGCTGTACTCTTTAGGTCTTCCCTGCACAGCTATTCAGAAAACACTGGATGTTTCATCTAGAAACCACTTCTTTATTTGTATTCTACCCTAAACAGGCACTGAAGCAACTTGATGCTAAGAAAGGATGGACTTAACAGAGCATTCTTTTTTTTTTTTTTCCTCCTCGGCACCTAGGCTGTTTCAAATTAAAGAGAATCCGGCTTCAGGAGGCAGTGCTATTTTAATCATTCCAATGTGTCCAGTACAGGAGATGAAATCAAAAGGTGAATATTAAAAGTAGTTGTGGAATTCAGTCATTTCACGAATGAACACATAATAGCCAAAGGCAAAACCGGAAGGCAACTTCACTTCCAATCAGTGTTTTCATTTTATTGAAACCAGATTGGAATTCCTGGAAAGAAGCCTACATATCACATCTTTAATACTAATTTTCATATACTCCAGTAAAACTGTCAGGGTGAATCAGTTGTTGAAGAAAGCTTCCTGTATAATTTACAGATGTACCTCCCTGTAGCCTGCGATTTCGTCCTGAATCAGAAACATGGTTTTGATCATACTCACAGATTTCCTCTCACCTGTACAGGTTTTCCTTGGCTCTAATTTGATTATTAAAATTGGATGTTTTATGGCAAAGCTGATGATAAAAGTAAGCCAGCTGCTGTATACTCAGCAAGGCTTGGCTTTACGTACTTATGTACATATGCACCTATATCTATCAGAGGAGATGCATGCCTATACACAGATATGCTCCCACAAATTCATCTTTTTAGGATGAAATAACATTCGGAAACCAAACCCCTCCATCTATTCGGTGCAAACGTGTTCATCTCTCCAAAAACATCAAAGAATCAATAAGCGGCAGAGGATTTCCAAACAGAGATAAATATAACACTTGGATGATGACTGTAAGAGCCTTTTCTCCTAAGCTCCACGATAAACCTAGCGCCTTGTTTGTTTGAAGCAGAGTCCAGAGAGGCTGCGTGGCCGCCAGCCACCGCGGCCGCCTCCGAAGCCGCTCCGTTTTGCACTGATAGCCGCTCTTTTTGTTTCCTCATGAGCTGCCGGCCTGCCAAGACTGCCTGCCAAATCCCTTCCCTGCAAGCACGCAAAAGAAAGAAGGGCGAGCGTGCTCACAAGCCCCCCATGTCTTAATTCCCCCAAGTGCTGCTGTAGGAAGCATGGCATTATTCCCGCGCTCCGGAAGGAGGGATGGGGTCGGCAGCGGGATGCAGGGGTCATTTTGCCTGGCTATTGTAGCAGTACGTCCGTACTGCTCGGCTTTAGGTAGTGTCAGCACTTCCATTAAAGCTCCATTAGTCTGGGGCTTATAACTCATCTGTAAAAATTTGCTCAGGCTGCAGGAACTTGGCAAACAAGGAGTGCGTTATGGGGTTTTTGTCATTCCCCCTAACCCCCAGTTGTTCAAAAAACCCGTGGTTTGGCTGCTTTATAAGCATCTTTTGACACATGTATAAAATGTTTATTAGTTTTAGACATTTCTGTGCTTGTAAAACTCAAAATTATCTTCATTATAAAAAAAATGAAATTTAAGGAAGCTGGAGGGCATTTCTGGAGACTTTGATCCAAATCCTGACGAGGCCACAAGTATAAATAAGAACTTACTTGTCTCAGGCTAGCCTCCATTCATGTGCTTCACAAAACCAGGGCTCCACGTTGGCACGGGGAATGCTCTCCCCCACGAGCCCTGGGACAAGTGAGGCAGCACCAGGAGAGCTGGCAGAGGTGCCGGCAGGAGGTGGCACATCTCAACCCGCTTCACGGTTGGCAAGAGAGCCCATTGTCTCCCCCACATGTTTTAGCATCACCCCGTCCAGCTAAAAGTGAAAGAAAATCTGAGCAGAACACTGAAATCTAGTATTAAATATTGCGTGCTGTCCTTTAACCATCTAATTGTGGGGGAGGGAGGAGAGAAAGTGCAGGAAAGCTGAGAAACCAACATTTAAACAGCCAAGTATCTCATGCAACATGTTCTTTCAGCCGAAACTTCATTTCGGCTTTTTGGGGATGAGAATATATTGCTCTCTCACACTGCGAGCGGGGTATTAATGCCCTGGCTGGACCCAGCTCCCAGAACCTTAATACAGCAGGATGTTCCTGTTCCTGCCTAACCCTACACATCTGAACAGCCCTACCCCAAAATAAGCCAGAATTTCACCAAGAGTGCATCTGGAAGGTGGAGCAGGAGGGCATGCTATGTAGATGCCCAAATGTCACGCTTAAGACAGCAGCAAAAACAGCAGGGCAATTTTCATGTGCTTGGCAATGATCAGTAATGTGCTGCAATATGCATATGCCAACTTCTCTTTGTATTTTAAGTTCTGTCAGTACCATCTAGTTCATCGTGTGATGTTTTAATTTTTTTTTTTCAAAATAGGATGATTTTCTTCTTTTCAATTTAAAAAAAAAAAAAAGTGCTTTAAAAATGCATCAGTACAAGGCTGGGTAGCAAAGTGGGTTAATGCACAAGCATTTCGCCTCCAGAGGCTTGGTTTCAAAGTTGGGTTGGGTGTCTACTTGTCACATCACAGACTCACTGCTCCCTGGCCCAAATGGCAATGTCTGCATGCAGGCAGTCCATTGCTGAGATAAAATAACAGGTCATCGCAGGTCATGACTGCAGCATCATGTAAGAAATGAGGTTAGAAATTACATAAACTCTGAATGTCCAAATTAGATTCAGCCGTTTCTCTAGTTAGCAGATACGTATGGTAGAGTCTATAAAGTATACGCAAAATAAGTAGGGGATTTGTTTGTTTGTTTGACTTACTGATGGAGTTGTGATTTTGCAAACACATACTGAAGTCTATTCATAATCAGCAAAGCACGTAAACATACCCCGAGCTTCAAGGCTACTCTTAAGAGCATACTTGAACAAATCTGATATAATTTTAAAATCTATAAACTTTTCATTTTTCATGTTACAAAATTAACTTTGCACTCCTTAGCATCAGACAAAAGCTGATAGCTGAATTAATGGCTTGCATTTCATCTAGACAGAAGAAAATAATTCAGACCTGCAGTAAATTCAAAAGCAGTACTTCCCACAGCATTTGCCCTAAGCATGCCAGTAATACTCCATATCTTAATCTCTCCTCCCTCTTCTTTTATGTAAAACCCATCAAGACACACACATATGGAAATACTGAACCCTTGGCAACACGTTTTCTAAGTTTGTCTCCTCTTTACTTGTCTCAGTGCCTTACATCTAAAGCCATTTAGAAGGCATCAACTGAGCACACAGAAAAGTAAAGTGATGCCTTTTAAACTGGTGGTGACCAAAGTGATACCTACACCTCGGGTTGTGGGGTGCTGCGTAAGGAACTCACCAAGCAGCGCGGGTGCGTGGCCGCCTTCATGCAGTCCAAGCCAGTAATGACAATATTCCACGTCTCGTTCTGGAGCTCTCCCATACAGTACGTGATAGACGTGTCCCAGCAGGTATCCGGCGCTCCCTGTGGAGTGGAAAAAAGGAAGATATTGTTTATTCCTGTTGTGACAGATGAAAGCCAAGAATTTTCAAGTGTCCCCAGACTATTATTATGGCTCTCTTTCATTGCCTGCCTGTGCCTTCTCTCAAACCCAGCCTCACAGATGTACTGGAGTATATAGATCCCATTTGTTCCCAAGGGATTGCTTCCACTGGAGTCTTCCAGGCATTGTTCTAGAGCTACTCCTTGAAAAACACAAACCTAAACTTATTTTTTTCTACTCATATTTCTAATTAAAATATCTTCATATCCACCCTGCATCAACCACATACAGACTTCTTCTGCATTATTGTTACCCCTCTAAACAGCTTTTCTTCAGGCTCTGCAGCCCTGAATGAGTGGAGATTTGGCATTTCTAGCACCTCTTTTTCCACTGTTGCAGCAACATCAACTTTGAGGCGTTCTCAGTGGCTGGATGAAAAGTAGAATAAAGGCATTTTTAGTACATGAGGAAAAGCCCCATCAAAACGTAATACTTCAAAAGGCACAGATCTAGAAATATGCCTTAAAGAAGAAAAGGGGTAAATATTAACACATGTCTATTAAACACAATTTAAAGGATTTTTCTTCCCAAACCACTCATGGCAATATGTAAGATCATTCCATATTTGTTCCCTTTGCATACTCTTCCCTAAGCACCCATTGCAGTCCCCGTCACTGCCCACGATAGACTGCTGGGCTGGATGGACTGCCCCTCTGACCTTGTAGGGCTGCTCTTTCCTCTTTGTTTTTGCTAAACTATACTATAGAACAAAAAAGTACCATAACTACATCTCAAAAGATGAAGATTTTTATCTCTCTGCCTAAAACTTACACAAAAATTTTGTATATGTGTGATACTGAATCACCAGTGACCAGCCCATGATCCCCCGGGGAAGGCGGGGACATCCCCATTAGCAGTCCAAGGCCATTCGACGTGGCACAGCCCTAAACACCTTCTGAAGTAACTCTTTCGTACTGAGATGATAAAAGAAGAAAGCAGGAATATTTCTATTTAGTAATATGGAGAATATAAAAACCCACAGATGTTTCAGAAGTTTATCACAAGTTTCTAACCCATAGCATTCACAATAGTGCTTCTTGCAGGACTTTTGTTTCACCAAATCATAAAAAAATCTTCAGTACCTGAGTGTGGTGGCAAAGTCCCCAGCAGAGTCTTGGACCTATTACTCAGTTGGTTTTGTTCAGGCATCTTCTATTTGGCATTCCCTTTAAATCTATCTTGAGGACAGTCCTATGAACTATCTTAGATTTTTGAACCTGGGAGTAAGATGATCTACATCAAGAGAAGATCTGAATTATTGCCACAGAGGTGACAAACTCCATGCACCAAATTTCATCAGGAAGACCGTATCGACTTAAGTGTGACACCTCCATGAGCAGATCTGCACTTGGGCTGATTGGTATGGCATGAAACTCTAAAGGAAACAAGAAGCTTTCTTGTCTCCCTTTCTCTTCCAGATCATCGGAGGGTCCCTGGTCCCTGCCATGTGGAGCATGCAGATCCCATTGCAGTCGTAGCAGGGGACAGTATTTCTCATTACTGGTTGAAGTGACTCTTGTTTCATTTTGACTACGCAGAGATACACACTCAGTCAGTGGTACCAGAGAGGGATATTTTTCTGCACAGATCTTGAAGCTGGAAGGGAGCATGGATGCAGGACCAATATGGCAGCATTTAGCATTATGATCCCAAGACTGTTTCTTAAATTGACATTAGTCTAATGGGTCAGTCTGGAAATGACTCACCTCCTACACAGCCAGTACCTGTGTAAGCTGAAGTCCCACCAGGGAAGAGCTGGTGGAAAGACGGAGCTAGTTCAACCATCCCCATAACTCGTACTGGTCTGATAAGGAGACACAAGTACAGAGAAGGACAAGAATAGAGATAAAAAACACAATATAAGGCACGATGACAGATTCCCTCTGATGGGAGTGACCAAGGAACCCAAACCTGAGATAGACTGAGAAGCACCTTGAGGAAGAAGAGTCCAAGATTTCATTTGAGCGTTAAACTTCATAATGGCTAAAAGGATGGATCCTGGGAGTCATTTTTTGGTAGTGCCTGATCATAAAGTAGAGATAAGACTTTGGATCCTAAGGTACAAACCTTAAACTTTTACTGATCAAACTGAGGACTTCACATTCGTGGCAGAGAAGCAAAGCAGCAGACCTATAAACTCCAGCATAATTTTATCACTGTGGAAACCTATATTCCACCAGATGAGGCTTCCTGTTGACATAAAGTAGCTGTTGTTTTCTTGGAGGCTCTGAAAGCAGAACCGAAAAACTCTTCAGTGTGGAAGGGATGGTCGGGGAGGGGGGTCAGGAATCACTTTTTTTGAAAAAAGCAAAGCAAGAAAATCAAACAGGAATTTCTTAGTTAACTCTTTCTTCCAAGTCCAGAGTCAAGTCCACTCACCTGCATTTTGGGAATGGAGCATCAGACAACTCCCATTCCTTCTGCTTGCTTGGGAGACAAAGATGAAAGTGCACGTCAGTGTTGCATCCTTGCCAGTGGTGTGCGATACGGCAGGACTGTCCTGCTGTTCCAGTCCGGCACAAGCCTTGTTTCAAGAAGAAGGTGATGTATCATCCATCAGGGAAATGGCACTGGAGGACATGAGGTGTCATCCACGGGGAGTGGCCTGGAGGGAGAGATCCTGCAGGATGGAAGGACGCGTGTGAGCCTGACAGCACGTGCTCCTCAGCTGGTTCTGTTTGCAGGGTGGCTGACAGGGCTGCCCAGGGTGCCAGCCTCTGCCTCTAGCTTGTGTTTTTGGGGACTGAGAAGCTTTGGCCACCAGCAGTGCCTGCAAGGTCCCTATTACACAGGGCAAGGAGACCAGAAGGACAGGCTGCAACGCTGCCACCTTCACCATGTCCTTCACTGCAATTTGCAAACCTCAAGAGCTGCTGCTTCAAATTGCAACCATTTTTCCTCCCTTAATTTTGGTTTCCGGCACCTAAAACAGTTAGCCTGGGGCTGGCAGCAAGCATGGTACCTTTCGAAGTGGGATGAGGAAAGCCTTTGTCCTGGCTCTGGAGGGCAGCTAGAGCAGAGGCTTCTGGACGGAAAGACATGCACCTTGAGAAGGCAATATTTTATCATATTTTCCCCCTTTTGGTTAGTGTCTAATATCACATCTCGGGTCACCCAGTGCAGACAATTAAAATGAAAATCCCACAAACACCATGAATAGTTGCAGAAGCCCGGGGGTGGGGGGTGGGGGAGTGGTGAAAAATCACAAGGTTTATTTTCCAAAAATAAAATCTCTTTCAGAAAACATATCAAAACAGCCAGCACTCAGCACTGTGAATAAAATTATCAGACTTAATAAATATTTTATGCTCCCGTTCTAATTGCCAAAAAAAAGTTAATTTCTGAAGCAAAGTTTTTTTTTTTATCTTTATTTTTAAACCCTTAACATAATGACTGAATGCCTAATATGAAATTGATAAATTTTTAAAAGGTTTCTTTGAAAAAATTCAAAGCTGAACTTCGGCAGAAGACCACAGGGAAGTCTATAATCTTTAGTCGGACGCCTGGCACACCACCGCTCCGGCCGGTGCCAGCATTGCATTCTGACAGAACAAGTGTTGCATGAGATGTGAAGGATGACTCCGGTCTGTCGAAAAACCCTGGAGCAGGTGTTCCTCATCCTCATTTGCAATGGAGCATGGCCCTTGGCTCAGTGAGCTGGAGCAAATGCGCTGGCAGGACCCATCATGTACCTGCGTGCTGAGATGCACTAATGATAATGGATGCAGGCCTATTAACCACCCCATTTGTAATGGCACACAACGCTGATTGCTCGGGGAGTGAGTCAGCGGCTTTCCAAGAGGGAGCGGGGAATGCCGGGAACCCATGATCCTTTGTGCATCCCTTCTGCTCTGCTGGGTGTACAACTCTGTTAGTCTTTATTTAATAATACAAATGAATACATGATTTGCTACATGATTATACATGAAGATAAGTCACTTTGGGCAGTGCAGCATCAGCCTTGTTGTCTTGGGCAGCGGATCAGCTCCGCTTCTGCATTTTATTTTTTTTTTTTCGCTGGGGCAGGAGGAGGTCCCTGGCTAGGCTTGATCTGAGAACCACCAACTCCAGGGCAAAAGTCAAGGGTCCGACAAGCACGCGTAAGCTTTGGGGTTTACAGAAAGCTTCTGCTTATCTTTGAGTGAATTTTTCAGCGCAGCTAGGGAAAAACATGCTACTCAGCTTCTACCCTTCATTGCCCCGCTTTCCTTGGGAAAGAAAATCCCTAAGAATAACCTTTAAAAACACATGCTCAGGCTGCACTGCTGTTTGCATTGTTCTTAAACGACTCCTTGCTGCTCCATTTTATATAAATGACTCTTGCTGAAAGCCTGTTCCCCCGGTTTGTGGAATAACAAGGCAATTCGGAAAGGACGCACTCGTAAAAAGCAATCGTTAATAAATAGATCACATTACTTGGAGGTACTTAATTCCATGGCCAACTTAGTTAAATAGTCACTTTTGGGCCAGAATATTGCAATCAGCAAAATACACTGCAATTATTATTGTAAACTTAACTACTGGATTTGGCAGGTTCTTGGCAAAACCAAATAAGCTGCTTACGCTGTCTGCTTCGCAGCAGCTCTGTTTTGATTTCTTCGCAAAATGTGTAAGAGGGCTCTTTTGTTACATTTTGCAAAATAGGCAATTTGGTTGCCAATTTAGTCTAACAGGCAAATGCCTCCAATTATTTTGCTTAATAAAGTGCTGCTTTTTGTGCACAGCAGACAACATATGAAAATAAATAAGAAAGATCAGATCTTACCTGAAGTTGTAACAACCACTTTGTATAAGTGTGGTTCCCATTGCAACGTTTCATATTTGAAGCTTTGTAAGCAGAAAAAAGACAATTTGTGCACATAAATTCCTAGATAACTGCATCGAAATTGTCTGGCACATTCTGGTGGCTTTATATCACTCCAATAATGGAAACAAATGTAAATATGGCTTCAAAGCTGATTTAATTAATTAGTTGAACATCTTTGTATCGAAAAGTACAAAGCAACTGAATCCCGTCAGCCAGACTGGATCCAACATTTCTAATTTTTTCTGCCTTTCCCTTGGCAGTCAAAGTTTTGAGTTTGAATGACCGTTCAGCAAAGAAAAAAAAAACAAAACCCTAATATAAAAGAGGCATATACACATCACATGTCCACAGTCTTCCCATGGTCAGGTAAAGGCCACAAGTAAAAGTCCATACAGACATATGCAAGAACAATCATATTATGTGAAATTCTGTCTGCTAGTCCACGATATATTCTATCTATAGATGTACAGTTCACAAAGACTGAATGGGAGAAGAATGAAGAACGGAGACTTGGCCATTAAATGCAACATCCCAATATTAGCAATTAACCATATAATATTTTACTGTTCTGATTTTATCCTTGCTCAATTCATTGCTAAAAGACCAGGTTTGGGAACCCAATCCCCCACCCCCATATACACACAAACCACTTTGCTGGCAGTCACGTTGCAGTCATCAAAGGGGCTGGAGTTTCTCTCTATGTATTGTACAGTATATTTCAAAGGAATTTTTCTGCCATACACAGTATATCAATACTCAATGTGGGAGTAATTTAACTTCTTAATTTATTGCAGCAGTAACAGCATTTTCAAACTGGTCATAAAATATTCTTGTACTCCTCTAATCTGGGTTTTCAATGTTCTATAATGGGAATTCTATGAATAATATTGGGAAGTGAGAGATATTTTATACGGTATCTCTAAGGGAACAGTGTTATTGCATAAAAGTTAGGTGACATGGGAGAGACTGATAGAGGTGGTGTTTAAAAAAAATTTACCCTTCAGGATTTGTCACATGAATAATAATGATTTAGTGACATTTTTCCTTCCTAAAAATCAGATCTACTGTAAGGTAGGGTTACAAAAAGTATGTTCTAATTATGTATGGCTCCGAACCCTATAGAGCAAACACAGCTAGTATGAGCTATCTAATGGCCATTGCAAACTATCCAACTACCCTCTCTTGCCCAGTTTCGAATATATTCTTACTATTTTTTGTATCTTGCTATTACTAAGGCCCCAGTGAGATCAAGGCCCTGCTATAGGACATGCCTCATAAACAACAGCGACAGGCACCTGCTGGAAGGATTGGCATTCACCACCCACTGCCCAGACAGACGAGAGGAGAGGGGAACACCGCTGCCCTCCTCTCCCAGGCAGGGCTGGATGTGGCCTTGCCCCAGACCCCAGAGGAGGGTCTACAGGGAGCCAGGCACCAAATCTCTCAAATCTCTTCCCACATTGCTTCTTAACAAGCAAGATGTTCTCTAAACAAAGGATGGAAAATTAGAGATGTCCTTCCATGGGAGGTCTGTGTGGATGCTCAGAGGTCCTGGCACCGTGGTACAGCAGCCAGTGCTGCAGCACTTCCAGCAGTGCTAGCTTGGCTTCCCTGGAGATTATTTTTTGAATTTCCTTTCAAGGATGTTTGTCCTCTGATACTCCCTAGAGGTCAACAACAGCCTGCCTATCATCTTTCTGATTGGCACACAATTTTGCCTTGGTTGCAAAGAGAACCTCATCTTTCCTCTCAATCGATGCTCAGCCCCGAGCTTTCTTGCTTTGCAGAAGCATCATGGGCAGCCGTCTGGAGCGGTGTGGGTCACCATCACCTCCTCACCCCATCAGTACCCACTGCTGAGAGCTCCAGCCTTGGAGCAGCACCCTGGGCTCCACCACCCTGCACACCCTAACCCCAGTTTTTCTATGAACACTTCGTATGTTTGCATTTTTGGAGCAGCAGGTTTCATGTTATTCTGCTTCCTGGTTTTTAGCACTCCTAGTGAAATTTATTGTTGTAAAGCGCCCTGAGCACACTGGCAGGGAAAGACAATTACCCAGCATTTCCAGTCTTGGAAAAGTGTAATTGTGATATATATGTGCACTACCTTCCAACACAGTCCTACAGCCTGGGTCTCATCTTTCCAATTCAACACTGTTGTCTTGATGCACCCTGTCCAGTGCACCCTGCGGATGGGGGCTGTGTCCAGGCTTCTGCACTTGGAAATAACCTGACGCATTCAGACACAAGCTAGAGATTTGGGGTTGAGCCACAATGTGCAATGGAATAACAATTGTCATCAGTATTTCAACACATTATAGTATAATTACATTCACATAATTTAAATAAGAACTTACCCTGAACCTTGTCATTGGTGCACAATTAGGGGATGCTGGGCTCTTTTTGACAAAATTATTTCCAGGGAAACAGCCACTCATTGAACCCAAAGCGTTTCACAGGGCATCAAAAGCTCAACACCACGTTGAACCCGTCCCTGCCCAGCTTCCCTGTGCCGTAGCTTTCGGATGGTCACACAAAATAAGCCAGACCCAGCGACCTCAGGCTGTCAGGGCAGAGCCACCATCCCAGGGCTGAAATGCAGCTTGGGCACACCACCCTCAGAGCAAAATGAGGGGACTACGTGCTTGGGCCCAGCCAGTTGAAGCAGATTTTTCTCTTCAGCCCCCCAGAAGCTTTTCTGATATGTACTATGAGCTCCAAAATCAGGGACGAACCAGCAGCTTCTTCCCAGCTTACCATGACAGTGAGGGTAGCAATGCATGGGATCTTACTGGGGCATCAAGACCAGGGAACCGGCATTTCCAGGACAGACTGTCACACCATGTGCATTTCTAAGGTCTAAAAAGATCGATACTTGAAATACTGTCCCGACATACACCCTTTTTTCCTCTTGTGTTTTTATTTACTGCCATTTGGTCATTTATTTGGAAATAAAGCACACAGAATTAAACATGCTTGCACAAGGGATCATGTGGGACCGGCCGCCCTGGACTGGATCAAAGGTCCATCCATCTCAGCGCCTGTCCCTGCCTGCAGCCCAGAGCCAACGCCGAGGGAGAGCTGCAAAAGCCGGAGCAGGGAGTAGTTTCCTACAGCTGTGCTCTCAGTTCCCAGAGGTTTGAGTAACAAACAGTCCTGCCCCGATAACTTTCGGCCCACACTCCCAGCTTTTAGTCCCCATGTTGCCTTGTGCCCCTGTTCCTCATGCAGAAGCCACCCTACACCCTTGACCCTCCTTGTGGCCTCTTTCTATACCCAGATGGAAGGACTGCAGGTGTATATATTCTATATACTCTCTGTATGAAAGTGCATGATAGATTTATATGCTAGAATTACAGTGCTTTTTTATCTTTCCTAATATTTCTTCAGATCATTTGCCTTTTTTCCCTTTTGACACTGCTACTGAGCACTGAATGTACACGGGTGCATGTATACAAAGGCCCAAGACCAGGCACAACTATCCCTAAGCTGATATCTCCATTCCCTATAATCATTAATTATTTTACACAAGAAACGCCAAGCAGCTGGAAGCTCGGGAAGAATTGGTTATGAGCTGACTGAAGGGTACAGGATGGATGCAAAGGACAGGCGGCAGAAATCCCCCATATTTTCACCATCACAGAATTTCACATCAATTCAGTATTTTTTTGCGAGACTTAAAGCACTCCTGCTGCTCGGTCTGAGACATGAAGGGTCTCGCGTCTGCTTTTATGTGTGTTAGCCCTGCTGTATTCTCCTGTGTAGCACAGCTGGGCTTTAGTTACCTCCACAGCTGACCAAAGGCAGCAGGATTTCCAGCTTCATAAACGCAGGTTTGCTCATGTGCGTACCCACACACATGTACACACACATGGATGGAAATTTTTCCCCCCCAAATAAGAAGTTTCCAGGCAAAGAGAAGCCTCTGAGGTTACCAACAGCACAGGTTAATTGACATTTTTTCAGTGTCACTGCTTGTGCCTTCTGGTATAGATAAGGCTGAGAGAAATAATAATTTCCTTGCCTGGCTACCCATTTCCAGAGCTGTGGTCGATGGCAAAACATCTGGAGCTCAGTGAGCGCTCCCTTCAAAAATTAAGAAAACTCTGGATTTCTAAGAGTTCCATCAAACCTGAGATGTTTCAAAAAACATTTCAAGCTCAAATAAATTACTTTTTGGACAACCCCCCCCACTTCTTCAAGACAAAAACACTTTTTCTGGAAAATGTCAAAGCTTTATATTTGCCAAAATTTGAAGTTATGCTCAAGGGAGAACGGAGTACCTTTGGCACATCTGCTGAAACTAGAGGAACTGTGTCTCTGGCTATGGTGAAGGAGGAGGAATGTAGCAACTTAAGCCTGCTTTCTGGGGTCAGGAAACACACAGAAGTGATGAAAAACAGCCCAAAGCAAGAGGAGAGCGATTTAGTTTCTCTTCCATGAGGCTGCCTCAGCAGCTCAAGGCGGGGGGAAGAAAAGAGGGGAGAGCTAGAAAGAAAAATGAATGAACAAAAACTGAGGGTGGCTTGGTTGGGTTTTTTTTTTTTCCTTTCCCATCTGCAATGGCTTTTGTAGAGATATCAAAATCAAGAAGAGAGAAATCGGATCAAAAAGACTGAGCAGATTCACTTGTAGCAGAAAATACTGTTGGCACCTCTCCTTAGGTAGACCAAGAACCACACGATTCCTCGCTATTGTTAAAGGAGGATTTTCCTTGAAGTCCAGCTAATCCATTAAGGGAGCAGGCTAGCAGGGGCAATGGGCCAAGAGAAGCTCTGAAAAAGAAACTCAGAAAAATGCTGTGGTGCTGCTGTAAGGGTTGGTGCCTTATCCCACCGCACAAGACAAAGGATTAGTGTGCTTATCTGGGAGCAGCAAGTGAGCCTCAGCAGCGGCGCTGCAGCACAAGCACTTATAGGCATCGGTTAGTGGGCAGCAAGGAGGAAAAAAAAAAAAAGAGGCAAAAAAATAAATCAATCAGCAGAAGCCCTTGAGAGAGGGATATTTTGAGGCTCTCCGACTTTGGCAGTGTGCTTGGTGCAGAGCGGGAGCGGTGCGGAGGGCTGAGGCACAGCGAGGCTGGCGAGGAGAGCAGGGTACACAAGCACGCGCACCAGCGGGGCCCTTGGTTCATGAACCTGTCAGTCTAAAAGCCTGTTTATGCTTAGCCAGTCTGCTGGAAGCACATCTGCTAATATCCACTAAAGAGAAAAATGGTGTAGGGAATATGTGGATGTCTTCTCTGCCTTGCTTAGAAAGCCAAACACCAAGGACACAATATTCTGCTTGGGGGAGAAAACAAGGTGAGCAAGTCCTGAAAGTACTGCGAGAAGCTGCCAAGAAAACATGAGTGTTTTCTATTCTCAGCAGGGGTAGAGAGAGGGGAAAAAATACCCCCGATCATGCTCAGCATTATTATTTGTGCTCTTTCAACTCTTCCAAGGGGTGCCGCATACCTGGGCCACCATTGCAGGGCAAGCGACACCCAGGTGCTTTCATCCCCACCTGGTAGCCTCGTGGCCCCGACAACAGCATCTGGCACCTGACATACGCATTTTGACAGCTCAACAAAAGCCATTTTCAG
>CM062575.1:6132500-6152500 GCA_031468815.1 Morus bassanus
ACAGAAGAGCTAGTTCTGTTCAGCCAAGCTCAAAACAGTGGCCGAGAAGAACCGTGTTATCTCTTGAATTGCAAACAAAGGCAGAGATTTGCCGAGCGGGGCTGCAGCACTAAACAGAAGTGCCCGCGGAGTTGCTCACAGCTTGGAGGAATGAAGCAACTTTCTTTCAATCGCCCCAACCTCCCCGCCAAACAGTTCTCGTTTCTGTAAAGAGGATTTTTTTTTTTCTCTCCATCACTCAAAGCGATTGCTTTCACTCCACCCGAGCGCTGCAGTTGATGCGGGCTCTCCAGAAACTTTAGGCAGGGCTGGGGGTGCGGGGTGGGGGGGTGGGTTTACCTTGGCAGCCCGTCCCGCTCCTCGCCGGCAAAGCCGGGTCTACTGCAGAGCCCTCGCTCGCCGGGCACCATCCACCACCAAACGCCACCTCGTCCTTAGGAGGGAGAGATTAAACCGCTCCCTTCTCGTTTCGCCGGAGCGTTTTGGAGATAGGATGGAGTTTGGGGAGACTTTTTAAGGGATTGAGAAAAGCCTTAGCGCCCCGACCCGGCTCGCTGCGGGTGCGGAGGGAAGGGAGCATCCCGCTCCGAGAGCAAAATCCCGGCCGAGGCGGGAGGAAAAGCCCGTCCCGTCCCGGGGAGCCCCGCTGCAGGAGGGGTGCGGGTCAGGGGGCAACGATTTGGGGTCACACGCCCTCACCCCACCGCCTGCCTCCAACTTTATTGCGCGGTTTCACAGCCTGGTGTCTGCTGGCGATTCCGCGGCGTGCGAGGGCAGCAAGAAGAGGAAAAGCCGGGCTCTGGTTTTCCTTTTTTTTTTTTTTTTTTCCTCCCTTCTTTTTTTTATTTCTTAATTAAAAAAAAAAAAAGAGCGCCTCCCCGACCCCCATCACATCCCACCGAGATCAAACCTGTCTGGGAAATGCCGCTGCCGGCGGCGGGAGGAGCAGGAGGGGCCGGTGCCCGCTCTCCGCGCCGGGCCCGGCGCTCTGCGCACCCGCGGAAGGGCCGCGCTGCGGGGACGGAGCCGCGGAGGCGGGGGGCGACCGCCGGGGGAGGGCCGGGACTGTCCGGGATCGTTTTCTGGGCACCGACCACAAATAAATGTGGGGGTTTTGGTTTTGGTTTATTTTTTTCTTTTCTTTTCTTTTTTTTTTTTTTTCTCTTGCCGTTTGATAACATCGTGCTACCGCGCTGTAAAATGGGAAGACGTATTTGCTATTACAACAATATTTTTAATGAGCTGCGAGCGGCTTGTCCCAAAGTTAGTACTACAAACAGAAAAGGCATCACTCTGTTTGTAGGCGACACAGCGAGCGGCGTATTTTGACTCCGAAAAGCTGTTTATTTTTCATTTACGACCCATTGCCGGGGTTTTTATCCCAAACGAAAAGAAAATGCAGGATTATCTTTTCGCAACGCTGAGTTTTATTTTGATTTCTTTGGCCCGACATCCCGCCCTCGGCGCTATAAACACGTCGATTCGGGCCAATCTTCGGGAAGCGGAGAGCGATCGTATCTCGAAATAACCCTGCCGGGGGTATTATCACGAGTGACGGCTCCGGTCGTGGGCAGAGGGCGCGGCCCGTGGGGGGGAGACGCGACACGCTGCGATGCCTTTGGTCAAGCCCCCCCGCGCCGTGGCAGCCCCCCGGGGAAGGGGGGAGAAGGGGAGGGGAGCACCGACCCCCGCCGGAGGCGAAGCAGCCTGAGGAAGGGGAGGGGGGGGGGCAAAAGTTCAGGGGAAGCCCCCGGGGAGGCGGCCCCCGGGTGGGAAGGGACACACACCCCCTCCCACGCGTGTCCCACCCCCCCGCCCGACCCGGGGAGATCCCAGGGGTCCGGGACCCCTCGCCCGGGGTCACCCAGCCGCGATTCCCCCGGCTGCGGCGGGGCTGGGAAAGGACCGCCCCCCCCCATCGGTCCGCTCCCCATCGGGGGGGGCTCCGGACACCCCCGCCCCGCGACCCACAACGCTTCTTTTATTTGGGTGTTTGTTTTTTTTTCCTCCGAAGCCACACTTTAAAAAAATGATAAGGAACGGGTTTTATTGATTTCTTTTTTCCACCACAACATTAAGTTTATAACAATATAGGCTGTTTTAAAAATAGGACCGATCCCTAACAGAAAGCGAGAGGGCAGAGAGTACAACCGAAAGGGGAAAAAAATTTAAAATAAAATAAAGAAAAGAAACCAACTCAAACCCTTGGGAAGACGGCAAACAATTGTCAGACAACAGGTGAGCAGACACTAAGACAGAGAGAGACTAGAGGTGTCCACTCCTCGCTTGATTTCTGCCTATTAAAATCCACATACTCGATGGACTTTAGAAGAAAACTGTACATCATATCAAATAAATTAAAATTACCCTAAAGTTGATTGTCCTTCACTGAAAGCGCCCAGCTCACCGAATCTCCCTTATTTATTCATGTAAGCCGAGCTGATGCTTATTCCCACGCCCTGCTCCTCTCTTCTCACTTTCCTCCGCTTTTAATTCTTTTTTATTTTATTTTGTACAACACGAACGAACGCAGTTATACAATGCTAAAACCCCTTTCCTCACCGTTCAAATAAAAGCAGTGCTTTAAGAATCGTCGTACAATATTGCACAGTTCAGAAGTACAATAATAATAATAATAATTAGTAGTACAAAAGAAAGCAAAAGGGTACAGACTTTTTTCCCCAAAAATACCGAAATAACTTTACAAGGAAAAAAAAAAAAAAAGCCAACCCAGCAACTAGGAAAACAAGAATTATAAACAAGAATTAAAAATATCTAAGTAAACGATAATAAATAAGGGTCACTCAAAGCGTGCGGGTGTGTTTAACCGTTCGCTTTGAAACTGCATTTCTTGCTCGTGATAAAGTCCCGTGACAGAGAACCGAAAGGTACAAAACATGGGAAAGCACAGAGGCAAATCGGTACCGAGGTCTGCTCAAACGACAAGCCGCGGTCGATGAAGTTTGAGTCACGACAGGATCAGGAGCCTGAACAATTTGGAGGCAGAAGGAGACGTCCGAAAGGAACAGGAATTCAGCTTCCCGTTAGCATTTGGCAAATCTCGAAGAGTGGCCTGGGATCATTCTTTTTTTTTTTTTTTTTTTTTTTTTTCTTAATTATTATTATTATCCTTTTTTTCTTTTTTTTTCTTCTTTTTTTTTTTTTTTTACAAAAATAAAACTAAAGCCACAGAGACCATCGCGGTTTTTGTCCACGTTTACAAAAGGTGTGACAGCTCCAGGGTTCTCTACAAGCTCCCGCTTTCATTTTCCTTATTTTTTCTTTCCCTCCCCCGCCCCGTTTTTTGGTTGGGTTTTTTTTTTTTTTTTCCTCTTTTTTTTCCCCCTAAATTTTCGTGACTTTCCTCCTAGCACCACCCGCCGGGGGGTCCCCCCACCCCCGCACCCCTCTCCCCCCCCCCAGCTCCGCAGACCCCGGCCGGCTGAACCCCACGAGTGGCTGGAGTACTTACAAGCGGGCCGGTGACTTGCGCGCCTCTCCGCGCCCCTCCGCGCAGCGGCGGGCGGGCTCAGACGGGCCGGAGGAGCGGCACGGAGGTGACCACGGGGTGGGAATAGTAGACGGGGTGAGGGAAGGTGAGGAGGGGTTGGGTGCCGGGGGCTCCGCCGCCCCCCGCGCCCCCCTCCGCGCCCGAGTTCTCGTGGTAGAGGATGGGGACGCGGACGATGCGCTGCGCGGCGGCGTGGGAGAGGTTGGCCGCCTCCAGCTCGGCCGCCAGCTGCCTCTTCCACTTGTTGCGGCGATTTTGGAACCAAATCTTCACCTGGGTCTCTGTCAGGTGGAGGGAGGCGGCCAGGCCGGCCCGCTCCGAGCTGCTCAGGTAGCGCTTCATGTCGAAGGTGGACTCCAGCTGGAAGACCTGGCTGCGGCTGAACACCGTGCGCGTCTTCTTCTTGCGGCAGGGTTTCTTCTCCGGGCTCTCCTCCCGCTTCTTCCAGTCCTCCGCGCCTCCCTCCTTCTTCGCCTCCTCCGAGTCGCTCTCCTCCAGGACGATCTCGTCGGGGCTCTTGGAGTCCAGCTCCTTCTGCTCCCCCTCCGCCTTCAGCAGCGGCTCCGGGGAGTCCCGGTCGGTGCCCGAGGCGGGGGACGAGTCCCTCAGCAGGGATTTCTCGGCGGCTGGAGGGGAAGGGCGAGGGAGGGGGTGTGGGGAGGGATAAGGGACACAAAGAGACACCTTCACCGCCCGGCCGCCCCCGTCCCGTCGGGGGAAGCGGGACGAGCCGGCCGGACCCCCGCCGCCAGCCGCCCTCTCCCCGCTCGGCCGCCGCCGCCCCGCCGGGGAGGGAGGGAAGGAGGGATGGAGGGAGGGGGGAGCCGTACCTTCCGTGCGGGGCAGGTGGGCTCCGGCCGGGGTCAGGGCGTAGGGGTACCACCAGGTCTGGGCGCGCTCCAGGCAGTGGGCGCTCAGGGCGAAGCGCGGCGCCGGGATCTCGAAGCGGGGGAAGGCGAGGTCGCCCACCTGCGAGAGGGCGAAGCCGCCGCCGTCCACCGCCGCCTTGCCCGAGGGGGCGAACAGCGCCCGCGGCTGCTTGGGGGGCGCCTTGGGGGGGTCGCCGTTGAGCAGGTTCTTGATGTAGAAGGACTCCTTGGGGGGCGGCGGCGGGGCGCTGGGCGGCTCCTGCCCGGTCTCCGGCATCCTCCGGTGCCCGCCCGGCTCCTGCCCGCCGCTGGCCCCGCTGCCCGCGCCCGGCGCGCAGGTGGCGGCTCCCGGCGGGGCGGGGGAGAGGCGCGGCGGGGCGGCGCGGGAGCGCGGCGGCGGGGCCGGCCGGGGGCCCCTCGCATGGGGGGGCGGCAGGGCGGGGGGCCGAGGGGACCCGCGCAGCCCGCGGCACCGGGGGGCTGCTGCGGGCGGGAGGAGAGCCGGGGTCGCCGCTGCCGCCGCCGCCTCCCGCCGCCGCTGCTGCTGCGTCAAGCTGGCGCCGGATGCTAATGATGAAATCAAAATGTCATCCAAGTTAAACGCGGGGAGCACGCGGCGATTGGGCACGCACAATGGCAAATGGGATTAGGCGGGGAGGCGGCCGGGAGGGAGAAGGCTCGGCGCAGCCCCTGCCCGCGGCCGCCGCGGCCCCGGCCCCCCCTACGACGTGCTGCCGCGGCTGGAGGCTCCGAGCGCCCGCCCGTTATTGCCTTTATATAGTCCAATTAGGCAGCAAATGAGGACGGGGCTATTAGCACAAAGGGATCCCGGATCGGCTGAAGCACCACGGGAGCGGCGGGAGGCGAATGGCACGGACCGCGCCGCTCCCACCACAAAACCTCCCCTCCTCGCCCCGCCGCGCCGCCTCCCCGCGCCCCCCCGCACCCCCCCTCCCCCCCCCCCCCCCCGCCCCGCACCGGCGGCAACAAAAGCCGCCGGCGCCGGGGGTGAGCGGGCCGAGCCGGGCTACCGGCGCCCCGCTCCGCCAGCCCGGGCCGCGCCGGGCTCTGCCCCGCGGCAGGAACGACGTGGCGGAAGGTCGGGCTGCGGGAGGGCTGCGGGGCGGCGGGGGGGCTCTCTCTCCCCGCTCACGGAGCCCCTCTGCCGCCCGGCGCCGGTCCCACCGGCCGCGCAGGAGCGGGGGCGGCGGGACACCGTCGAGCCCGCGGCGGAGGGGCGGTGGCGGCCGCCTCCCGGTTTCGGCGGGGGGCTCCGGGGCACGGCACGGCCCGGCTCAGCCGAGCCCGGCTCAGCCGAGCCCGGCCTAGCCGAGCCCGGCCCAGCCCGCCGCCGGGCACAGGGCGCCCCCTGCCGGGCCGCGCCGCCCCCGCGGGAGCGCCCCCCGGCCCGGGAGCGGCGGGGCCGGGGCTCCCGCCCGCCCGCGGCGCCACCGCAGCGTCCCTCGGCACCGCACGGTACATCCCGGGGCGGGGGCTCTGGCCCCGGAGGGCCGCGGCGGGACCTCCGGGATAGCTGCGATACCGAGCATTGCCCGTGGGTCCGTCCGCTCCGCCGGCGGCTGGTGGGCCCCCAGGCGCGGCTCCCCGTGGGAGCTGGGTCGGTAACGGAGGTCAGCGTCCTGATGGAGAGGAGAGGAAAGGAAAAAGGAAAGGAAAGGAAAGGAAAGGAAAGGAAAGGAAAGGAAAGGAAAGGAAAGAAAAGGAAAGGAAAGGAAAGGAAAGGAAAGGAAAGGAAAGGAAAGGAAAGGAAAAAGGAAAGGAAAGAAAGGAAAGGAAAAAGGAAAGGAAAGGAAAGGAAAGGAAAGAAAGGAAAGGAAAGGAAAGGAAAGGAAAGGAAAGGAAAGGAAAGGAAAGGAAAGGAAAGGAAAGGAAAGGAAAGGAAAGGGAAAGGAAAGAAAGGAAAAGGAAAGGAAAGGAAAGGAAAAGGAAAGGAAAAAGGAAGGAAAGGAAAGAAGGAAAGAGGAAAGGAAGGAAAGGAAAGAGGAAAGGAAGGAAAAGGAAGAAAGGAAAGGAAAAAGGAAAGGAAGGAAAGGAAAGGAAAGGAAAGGAAAGGAAAGGAAGGAAAGGAAAGGAAAGGAAAGGAAAGGAAAGGAAAGAGGAAAGGGAAGAAAGAGGAAAGGAAAGGAAAAAGGAAGAAGGAAGGAAAGGAAAGGAAAGGAAAGGAAAGGAAAGGAAAGGAAAGGAAAGGAAAGGAAAGGAAAGGAAAGGAAAGGAAAGGAAAGGAAAGGAAAGGAAAGGAAATGGAAAGGAAGGAGGAAGAAGAGCGCATACCAGCCTCTCAACTCTGAAGTGCTTCAAAACATTTGAAATACATGTAAGCATGCAATGCAAAAATCATGCAGATTTTAGACATCGGAAGTGGTGCGCATGTGCGCAGGGGTGGCAACAACTTTCTACATTTAAACGTTTTAATGCCCTGATCAAATAGAACCGATTTCTCTTGCTATTTCCCTTTAAAAGACACCCACCCGGCAATTTGAAAATGACAGCTTTTATCTGAATCAAACTTCTCACTGTTAATGCTTGCAACCTACCTCCAGGAGTTCTGCTTCTCCCTGAACATTTGGGGGCTATAAATCCAGGGAAAATGTACATAGACCCAATCACGTAACATTTTTGGCTGCAACAGGCATGATATTTCATTATACCTTCAGCGTACGTGACTTTTTTCAGAGCACTGCCTCTTATGTGACCATTTCTAAACTGCTATTTTCGTTGCGAGGAGCAGTCTAGATGAACAGGGAGGTGCAGAAATGGAAAATCTGCAAAGCACGTCTTGGGGATGGGGTCTCAGCAATTTGTAGGAGTTTACAGAAATATTCTGCTCTTGTTAACAACTGTTTCACTTAAAGGCATCAGGCAAAGTATAGCCTACTGGGAATTTTTCGAGAGAAAACGGTATTTCAGTGGAAATACTCCTCAACTCTGGGGTAAAACAGCAGCGAGAAAAAAAAGAGAGACAGAAAATAGTTTCTACACAGAAAAAGAGCCTATAGTCACCCAACCAGGGCTCTCGCCTATCCTATGAGGACCTGGGCTAAAGCTCTATTTTATCTGTTTGCAGCTCTTACATGAAAAACCAAGGTTGTAAGTTCTTATAGAAGACCCCAATGCACTTCTCCCTCTCAGTGAAGATCTTGATTTACATATGAGTTGCCAAAATCATTCTGTATTGAAACTCCCACCCTTTTCAATCCATCTTTCACTGCTTTGGTAACTATGAGGTCCTAATCCCTCTGGAGTCCTTTAGGGTAAGCAACAATTCATGGTAGAAAGCCAAGCAGGGAAGAAAAACCAAGCCAGCCTCTGAAGATGTTAAAAGAAATTTCCACTTTGCAATTCTTCATTGCAAACAAACAAACAAACAAAAAAGAAAGCAAGCAATGCCCTAAAAGAGCCTTTCTACATCCCTCTCATTTGCAGCCCATAGCATTCTCACACATTTATGCATTTTATTTATGCCCCTGCCAGCAATATCTGGACATTAAAGACTGGTATTGACACCACCACCCCCCCCCGCCATGCCCAGTGGCGGTGGAGCTGAATGAATTTTGCTGCAGTCTTCCTTTTATTTCTGTTTCTAGACTCGCACTCCTACCATTCCATTGTAAACAGGTAATTATTATTTCATTAGTATTCCAATTCAGAATTAATTGGCTAATTTACACATGGATCAATTGTATAAATGTGATGTTTGTGATAGGTGCTTGATATGATTTAAAGTAATTGTTTATTTTCAGGTTTTTGGCTTGCATTGCACTGCAAAGTGATTTATCTCCTTATTTATCCTGTCTCAGCACTGCCTCTTCTTTTTCATTATTTTTCTAGAGTGCCACACTCTTGCTAAGTCGAAGCGTTTATCTGTGCTGTATGATTCTGTGGGGCCGTACTTATATGAGCTCCAAAATGCCCTTACAGCGTGCTGATTTCATATGCTCACAGAGCACCGTGCTAACAGCCCTGTTTGCCTGGCAGAAGTTACCCGCCGCAGCCCGCAATCATTGCATGTCACACAGATTCTTGGACCATCTTTATAGCTGTCATCCCTGAGCGTCTCCCACTGCAACCACAGGTGACAAACATCTGCCACTTTGCGTTCAGTTTCCTCTTTCCCATCCCGAGGGGGTTGAGGAAAGTGCAGCGCTTGGTTTCCTCGCTCCTTTGTTCGTCTAACTGGGAGCACGCCCGGCAGCCCAGCTGCGGGAGGGCTGCAGCCGGGACTCACAGGGCAGAAGCGGTGAGGTTTGCATCTGCTTCCGCTCTGACAGAAGGTTTCTGACGGTGGCAGGACCTCCTCCCGCACAGCCTGCCACATCTTTGCAGAAGGCGGCACTGGCCAGCCAGAAATCTCTCCCTAGACCAGCCCCGTGCTCTCCTGTAGATGTTTGCAGCATTTGGCCTTACAGCAGTTGCAGGGAAACAGTAATCCATCAAGACACATGGCTAACTTTCTTCGACAGGGAAGTGCTGAAGTACCTCCTTGCATCAGGGTTTAGATGCCCAGAGGGAGAAGAAAGAAGGGATGAGAACACAGTTTGCCCCATGCAGAAACGCTCCTTTCCCAGGCAATCGAAATGAACTCTTCCACCATCAGATTTTAGAGCTGCTGTTTTGCTGTCTGGGCAGCTAAAAACGATTCTGTGAATGCCAAAGATTAACTACTACAGAGTTTCAGCCACTGTCAATGGCTCTCCCTGTCCTACTGCAAATCGTTACACACTATCAGAGCCTTTGTAAAATCCCAGTTATTCAGAAACATTGCATTTCTCTGTCATTCTTTCAATTGCTTCTTCTGAAATGCATGACTGGAAACAAACAGGTTACCCAGAAAAGGGATGCTACTTTCTCATCAAAAGAAATGTCTGTTGCAGAATGTATTTGATAAAGAAGTTTTATTCAAGACTAGAAAAACCACAAGCGAGTTGTGCTTCATAACCTATCTCAGGTTTCTCTTGGCTGAGTGTACCATGTGTATGTGATGTGTGTGGGTTGGGAGGTATTTTGGAAGAGTTAAAGTTGTTCCCTTATTATGCTTTACAGTTTTTTGTACCTTTAAATAGAAGGCTTTGCAAGTCTCTGTTTTCCGGCAGCTTCCTGGTGAGCTGAGAGTCTTTCCTGACAAATATTATGACCTTATAGTACGGCAAGAAAGCAGGTTGTTTAATTTATGAGACTTTTATTTCTGAGGTCCATCACAGTCCTGTGTCTGACTCACAAAGGTATCATTTTTACAGGAAAGAGGAAAAATCTCTAGGTTGTGATGTTTTTGTGAAACAAGTTCTGTTGCAAACTCCCGAGTAATTTGGAATAAATCCACGGGGACAGAACTGATGGGCAAAAGATGTGGTCTAAGTACAGTCTTCACCTCATACAGCACTACACACCTGCTCTATATAAGGTGATACGATGCTCTGAAGTAATCACAAACTCATAGAACATATCCTTTCCTTTTGCCATTGTGCCCTTGCCCACCAGTCTAATTTCTAGAAAGTCTCATCATCTTTCCATTGATATTAGTCATGTGTGCACAGTTTATCACTTTCACAAGTGAACTCACAGAATAGAGGTCAGCTAAACATACTGCAGGAAATCTTTTGTGAAAAGTATCATTGGAGGATTTCAAGGCAGAACGCGTCCCGTTCTTTAACAACTCATCCAAGTGTAAGCTTTACTGTAACTCATCTTAACCTGTTTCAAAATATGAAAGGACAGAAACACTCAAAGAACAATGGATACAAAATAGCTTTGCAGCTCGTTGTTCTAAATGTGAAGACCGGTGCTTATATACCAAGTCATAAACTCTGAGCTATCACATCAAATATAGAAAAAAAAAAAAAAAAAAGAAAATAAGCTGTGTACACATCAGCACTGTGAAATCCTGACTAAGCAGATCTCTCTGTGGCCACAAATAGCTTATTTATGAAAATCCATGAGTGTCCTGGAACCACACCTGAAAAGTTCTGAGTATTTTCAGCTCCCACTGAAATAAAAAATTGCTGCAAAGCTGTACGGTGAATGTTTTACTGGCCTGGCTAGAAAAGAGGTGTTAGAATCCACACTCAGCCTTCAGCCCTTAGATCCAAATTATCCATTTGCAGAGAGCCAACAGAGAGCAGAGCAGATCCAATGTTTGTGTGCACAGCAGCCAGATAATGTGCCCTTTTAGGAGTTCTTAAATAATCATCGATTTCAAAAGTGTTACAGCCCATTGACTCAAAAATCAGCTGCTTATAAAGAGTCTTGTGTTCATATCAGAGATCCTTGGCAATTGTACAGGAGTTATGCTGAATGTACATACTGAACATGAGCTGTATTTTGAATTTTATTAAAAGATCCTGAGATCACCCTAATTTTCCTAAGAACTTTTGTTATAAATGGCATGACAGTCTGAACCAGCTTGTTCTGAGTCAGCAGATCCCCAAAATAGCTTGTGGTTTTGCAAAATAAATGATGATGGGGCTATTTTGTGCTTCAGCAAGAGCTTCTTTGTCAAGACTTCAGTGTGCTTTGCACTTCCTAATGACACTGTCTCGTCTGCCAGTCCCCAGGGAAGGCTACTCCTCAGGCAAGCTGAATGCTTCGGGAACCCCAAGAAGCCCAAGTGATGTGCACACCACACTCCTCCTACCTCTTTTGGCTGGGGCATCAACAGGACATCTTGTCTTCAGATATGCACACAGCTCAGGTACACACCACTCCCTTGGTGCACAGACTCTGTTCTGCCAGTTCTGCAAAACAGAAGAGAGAAAAGAAGGTTTCTGGGCTTCTTTCCACATAAAGTTTCTGTACATTCCAGGGAAAACCTTATCCTAGTTAACGAAGTTTCTTATTTCCACTCTATATATAAGGGCACTCTTATATATATATATAAGTGCTTAAAACCATATTATAAAGATAAAGCATCTGAGGCCAAGAAATGACTGCACTGGGGTAAGAGTTCTTTCCTCCAAAGCCAAATTCTAAATCATCCTTCTCCGAGTCACAACTTTACATTTACGTAGCATGTGTTGCTTCTTTTTTTACATGCTTGAAAAATTAGAAATCTGTTAGAAAGGCAAGCATTATGCAGAAAATATTTTTAATATATTTTAGGTAAACATTAGCAATACGTATCACAAATCCATCACTAATAAACCTGATTAAAGCGATGCTGGTGAGGAGCTGCAGAAAGACTAAATGCACTGTTGTGCAAAACTTGCAATACTCAGCTTCATCAACATCATAGCTGTCATGGTTACACCACTGTTTTCTGCATAACAGGAGATTGTCTTTGACACTAAGCCACAGGGACCTGACCAGTTCAGCCTTGCAGTCCAGAATGGTGGCTTGAAACTCCTTCCTCATATAGAAATGTGAGAAGCAACCACGAAGCACTGAAAAAGCTAGCTAGGAACCAAGGAAGACTTTGTCACCTTATTTTACATTAGGTAGATTTTTGGTTTGTCATTAAGGATCCATGCATAATATCAGAAAAAACAATGAAAGGGGACTGTGTACGACTGAACATCTTGTTCAAGGTGGCAGATAGGGCAAGTAATAATATTACATATGACAGAAAGTGGAACAATCTCAGCTTGGGATAGGCATGAATGTAATGTATTTACGCACTCTTGGGTACCTACAGAGCAGGAGAATTGACAAAATAATAATCCTAACATATTAAGCAAACACTAGCTGTTTCTTCTCAGCAGCCTGATGTGTATTCTTACCAAGTGGTGTCATTCCCAGAGTATGAGATCTAAGTTACTTGTGTAATGCTGTCATAAAAAAAACCCACCACCAAATCAAAACAAAAAGCTTTTAATATACTTCCATTTTCCTCTAGATCACTCTTGCCTCAAACATTTCAGTCAGGAAAATTGTATACAGTGCGCATCATGCTGCCATGAGAAGTTCATTAGGTATTGCTGTGCTTGAGAGCCGCAATGGAGGGAAGAACAGAGGATGTGCTCTGGGCAAATGTGCAAAAGGTATCCCTGCTTTGGGTTTGGTTACTGGCAGGAAGGGTTGGTATGAATGAGAAGATAAGGCGCTGCCTTTCTAGTTACAGATTCTGATTTTATTCTGTTCCAGAGACTATGCTTGTAAAGCACTGAAGCCGATCAGAGATTGCAGAACACTGATCAGAATTTCCCCATGTCCTTGATAATGCCCTTCACCTTCATAATCAAGCTCTGAAATGATAATGTATTGATCGGAATGCTTCGCAGCAGCGTGACACACAGAGGATTATTGATAAGCAGCTCTGAAATTTTCAGGTGACAAGCAAGGGAGGGGGAAGCGATTAAAACAGGAACGCAAAGCTGCCACAATAATCTTTGCCTGGGAAACTTGGGCTGTGTAGGATATTCTTACCAAAATGTTTTCACTTTTATCTGGGAACAGATCTCCACCTTAATTTGCAGAGATTTATTGCTATTATTATTATACTAATAGTACTAATACTAAAACCAAAACTAAAGCTAAAGCTAAAACTAAACCTAAAACTAGTACAATAATAAATCGATGTACCACCACGTTACCCTGCGAGGCGCGGCCCCCCTTCAGCACCACGGACAGCGCCGGGAGGCGCGGGGCGGTGCGTGGGGCGGGCGGGCCGCGGGGCAGGCGGTGCGTGGGGCAGGCGGTGCGTGGGGCAGGCGGTGCGTGGGGCAGGTGGTGCATGGGGCGGTGCGTGGCCGGGCGGTGCGTGGAGCGGGCGGTGCGTGGGGCGGTGCGTGGGGCAGGCGGTGCGCGGGGCAGGCGGTGCGTGGGGAGGTGCGTGGTCGGGCGGTGCGTGGGGTGGGCGGTGCGCGGGTCAGGCGGTGCGCGGGTCAGGCGGTGCGTGGGGCAGGCGGTGTGTGGGGCAGGCGGTGCGCGGGGCGGGCGGTGCGTGGGGTGGTGCGTGGTCGGGCGGTGCGTGGGGTGGGCGGTGCGCAGACACAGAGGCGTGCGGAGAGCCTTCCTGCAGACTTAGGGGCGGTGGGTCCCATCCCGCACCCGCCGCGCTCCGGGAGCCCCTGGAGGACAGTGCCGTGAGTGGGCTGCAGGGCCAGAGCTCCTACTGCTCGTGTGGGTGCGTGACAGGGAGAGAGAGAGATTGGGTACTCAGCTGCTGTGATCTGAGGGGCAGAAAGAAGAATTAGAGCCTTACTGCTCACTAACAGCGCCCGAACAACAAAATCATCAACTGCAGATAAATCCTAAAACTAGGACCCTTTGCCTGCTGAGCCCTGAGCCTTCACAGGCAAACGCAAGAGAATCACATCTTGGTTTATTTTAATATCAAAGCATTTTATAAGAAGACATGGAAATCATTCCTCTTTCCAACAGTGTTGGTGCATTGCCCTGTTTATTCTTCAGTTGGTATTTTTTGTACTTCTTCAAGATGTATCAAAGTTTATGCCGTATGTGTAACTTGGAGGAGATGGAAACGACATTGACAAAATTAATTGTTTCATAAATAGTGTCAGATAGGATATGCTTTTTATATCCTTGGCTTAAACCTTGTTATTGAAAAGCCAATACCCTGCCATTTGTTTATACTTTTCTTGGCATACAAGGCAAATATATTAGAGTGAATGAAGCTAATAAAAGGCTACAGGCAGCATTTTCCACACTCAACTTTTAGGCATGGCCTCTTTTTCAAAAGAAAACTGTCTTTTATTCTGGAATATTATAACCATTCCATCTGTCTGTAAAAATGTATGAAGAACCAGAAATTACAAAGGACCGAATAGAAAGGGCCCTTTGCTTTTAGGTGAGCACTTCTTCACACAAGCAATTCCACCGACTCCGCAGACCGGCTGACGTGAGTAACTGCTGATGCAGAGGGATGAAGGGCTCCACCAGCAAACCCAGCGGTGTGTGGGTCTCTGAGGCAAAGCTGCCTCAGAGACAAAGGCTCAGCGTGAAAAATACCTCTTTCCTGCAGTGGTCTTATTTGGATCCAAGAAGTCAGAGGCAGAGTAAGGGGTCCTGAGTGTGGAAAGAGGAGCTGCAAACTCTCCCAAAGGCAGTGCATGATGGATAGTTTCAGACAAGGAAAATGTTCTGCAAATTAATTACTGGAGATCTTGCAAAAGTTTTTCATCCAAGCAATGGTTTTACTCCTTGCAGTCCTTTTATTTCTTTTACTCAACATTTTAGTCGCTGCAGGAAGGAACAAGGAGGTCAGTTATGGTGGGTTTATCTCTGCTTTCATTTTTAAAAATATTTTTATCATGTTCTATGCAGTGTCACATGCAAAAGAAATACACCACTTGCACATCTTTTAAACAAGAGTTTCAATGCTATCATGTTCTGCTAAATTAATGTTACAGTGTTAGGAAGATATATAGCGTAGCAGAAAGTGAGGACCGGAATACAGAAACTCAAGCGAAGAAGGAAGGAAGAAAATGAGACCTCACCATTCAATAATCCTGGAAATTTCATAGAAACTTGTGAAAATATGCTATGCGTATTTTTTCATACCATGAAATGGCTCCACTGCAGTCTTGAGTTGCTGCTGCAGGACACCAAGAGCAAAAGTAATCCTTAAAACATTTGCCATAGGGGCTCTCTCCTTGCTCAGGGAATGTGAAGCCTGACGTCCTGGTTTTCAAAGCAGCTCTGCATGGATCATCTCCTACAACTTCAGGAAGTTTCTGTGCAGATACGAAGGTCTGTTCCTGTGGTAGAGGCATAAAATTCATTACCAGAGGGAGCACCAAGGCACGGTCCTTTCTCTATTTCATTTTAGCTCCAGAGTGGAGGAGGCTTTTGCTCAGCAGCCATATTTATTCCATACCTATTTGTTGCTCAGACTACAGTAAATCAGGAGTATCTGACTTCTTCAGCATCTCTCAGGCCCAGAAGATTTTTAAGGACACGTTGCAGAAAAGCAGAACCCAGCTGAAGAATACACAGGAAGAAAAGCTATAGCCAGGGGCACTGCTGGAGGCCCGCGTGGCACCACACATCAGCGCCAAACACAGCCCAGACTTTTTATTTGCCTCCCAGGCAGCGCACCCAGGGAGAGTCTCTGCACAGCCAGACTTCAGAGGTACCTGGAGTGGACTGTCAGTCACCTGCATGCATGAAGAAAGCAGTAAGAATAAATGTTGGCTGGAAGGTGCTTTCACTCATTGCCAACTGCTTATTGTAGTTTAGCCTTATGATGCGTGTAGTAGTTGTCCTTGGGACAAGATGAAAAAGATCACCTTGATTTCAGGGGCTGGAGGAGACGTCCTCCACCCTAAACCTTTCTGTGATCAGCAGGGACTGATCAGATAGGGGAAGAGCATTTGGGCCACCCAAAGTACACTTTAAAGAGCTATGCTTCACTGCAATTTCAGTCCCAGGAGTACCACACGAAGCGATGCTCAAAGCATGGCCTTTTCCAGTTGCTCTGAAAGGCCTAGACCAAAACCAAGGGAGAATTTCTCTTCATCAGTGCAAAAGCAAATGTAATAACTGGCAGTCTCCGTGTAACAGTGTTTATGTTAGTCACGGTAATCTCGCCATTAGACTCTAATTTCTAGCTCCGGTGTTAGAGAACAAAGTGTGTGCCATCCACGGTAGCAAGGCTGATGCAGCAATACGCTTTTGCCACTCGCAACATCTGTTGAGCTAATCTGAAACACCACAACCAAATCCCATTTCCAGCAACGCACGTGTTTGCCTTGCTCCTCAACCTGCCAATTCTAATGACTCGCAATTAAATAAAAGCCTTCCTCGTGCTCTGGATCTCTCTGCCCATCCTCCCTCCAAGGCTACAGCTTTAATCTCTCCCTATCACATTCTCAGGGCAGCAGACTGTTATGGCAGGCAGCAGGATTATGACTCATCATGTACTGTGGGAAGTAATGATGATCCAAAAAGCAAACGGAGGTGGGCAGTGAAGGAGAAATCACTTATGCAAATAGAAATATTTTCAATAATGATCAACAGCGTGAGAAAGAATATAGGAAAAATTACATTAGGCAGAGGAGCTTCATTTTTAAAATGTTCCATAAGTGCTAGAAATCTTCCCATCTTCATTTTTCCCTTTAAACTCTGTCATTTGTACAGCCTATTAACCTTTAACTTTATGACTATCCTAACGTGAAATACTGGCAGCATTTAAGTCTGAGAATACTAGAGACCTACCTTCCTGGTTGGCAACAGAGGTGAAGCACCTTCTTTTAAATCAGTCATTTTTAATATCAGTCATATACACACAGCATCAGAGACGCTATTTTTAGATTCACGTGCTGGCGTTACTTATAATAAATGCTCTACAGACTCCAGTTATCTTTCCTCACAGGTCTTAAAGTTTCCTTCTTGCCTGGCCTCTCCCAGTTTTTCACCCTAATTGTAGTCTTCAATTCTGCTCAAAAATAAAAGAGCAAATCAAATGAAATCACTTCCTTCAAACTCCCTCTTTCCTGTTCTTAAAAAGACAATGTAAAGTTAATTACTTGTGTTTACAAGAGCTGCTGGGGAGTCGAGCCAAGGCTGGGACTTCGTTGTCTGAAGCACTAAACCACTGTTACTCCAGCCATTTCTGCCCTGGAGACCTGGCAGTCGAGATGGGGCAGGGGAAGGACGGGTGATTAAGTGACTTCCAAAAGGTGGTCAAGACGAAGTGGCTCATCTGGATGGCGTGTGCTGGGGCCGTATCGATTACACCTGCGGCAGGGGATGTAAGCGGTTTAACACAGAGCTTGTGTGGTTTTAATTGTTATCGTTACTTCAAACAATAAGAGTGACAAGGGCTGCTCAGACCTGAGGACAGGAACTCCTGTTGTTTATATCTCAATCTCAGCGACTAAATAGCACTGGGGATGACAGGGGATGATCCGCTGGGAAGCTCCTCGGCGGCTGCCCCTCTGTCAGCGAGTGCTGTCCTCCAGGGCTGGACATGGCCCTACCGTGGGGCATCGCAGTGGCCTGGGAGAGCTTCCAAAAAGAGGTCTCAGTTGGAAAGAGCAGCTGAAGCCGTTACACCGACGGCTGAGAAAAAGCTGCCTCAGAGCTGAACCACCAGAATTTATTTACACAAAGTCTTCCCCCTTTCCCTTGCCCTTTCAGACTCTTCAAACCTTTGAAAAGCTCAGCGGGGAGTCCTGAAACAACACTTAAAAACGCATTTGCCAGGCAGGAGCCCACGCTTCTCTCCTTAATCAGAAAATAACCAGCCCCAAGGAGCGAGATGGGGACCACGGTGGCCTTGGCTGCCCGGCTCTGCCCTGCTGAGTGGCTTGAGAGCAGGAGGAAGCCCATGGCTGCAGGAATGTCCCTCTCTGTCAGCTCCAACGTACAATGCTCCCATCTTAAGTGAAGGACGCGGGCAAGGGACTTGGAGCAGTGCTGGTGCTGGCGGATTTCAGCCGTGCCAAAGGTTTGGACCTGGAGGTTTTACTCTGATGCAAACTCTTTTCTGAGCTTTCACTCCTAAGAAGAATGAGCTAGAAAAATGGATCTCTTAGGGGGTCTTCTGCTCTCAGGACTGTTCTCCCGAACCTGAAGAAAGTCTGGCTTCTTCCCCGCTTACATCTGCCCCAGAACGGAAACCTCAGGCTTGCTTTTGGGTAGAAGTGATCAACCATCAGCCCAGGCTGAGCAGGGCTTTTGGCAGGCTTTCTTGGCCACAGACCAAATTCAAAAAGGAAAACAAATACGTGGGACATTTTAGGATTTGGGCAAGACTTGGTCAAAGGAGGAAATGCAGAGTTAAGCTTGCTCTTGCATCCTGCGTGTGCCCTGTCTTACAGTGCTCTAGCCTGTCCTTTCTACTCGTATGAAAGGATTTATAAGGTGGGAGAGGAAGCAGACAGCATTTATGCTGCTGTCTACAGACACGTCTAGGCTTTGCAACAGACTCCGTCCAAGACATCCGTGAGATGGAGCCTAGCACGCCGCACCAGCATGCCGCACCGGCGCAGGGATTTCCCTGGGTGACGGCTCAGGTCCCTGCAGGGACAGCTGGCACATGCCACCCCACTCAGCACCGCATGCGGCTCTGCTCTTGGAGCCCACGCCACCTCCTGCTCTCACAGGGCCTGAGGAAAGTCCCCAAAACTTCAGTGGGATTTAGCCATCTTGTCATGGAGCTGCTTTTCTAAACTCCAGCTGGGTTTAGAAACACATTTAATTTAGGCGCGCTCTTGGGCCCTATTGATTTTAATGTAACAATCATATGTTTAAAACTTAGCATGTGTTTAATTGCTCCAGCAAATAACAGCAGCCTGATGCCGGTGCTTACATGCCTTGCTGACCCGGTGCCTGGGAGAGCAATGCTGCACCAGCCCCATGGCAAGGGAATCAAGGGGATGGCATTTCTCCCAAACCTGAACTCAGGTGATCCCAAATTCTTGCTTTTATTCTGAAAGTAGATATAGTTTTCTAAAAGGAGGGGAGCTCCCAAAGAATTTGGAAGGGAAACTATGTAAAGCTTCTTGTTCATTTAGCTCCTACTCTCAGTTATTTCATTTTTGGCATTTACCTAAAGTTTTCATCTTTCCAAGTCTTGTTTTACGGTTAGTATAAGGCCAGCCTGAAAGATAATATATTGTGACTGTTATATTATTTATTTCAAAGCCAAGTTATTGATTGTTGCACGCTGAAAATGACAAATGGCATCTGAGAAAGGCACAGTCAGCGAGTTCTATGAAAGAAATGATAGTATTGCTCACGGATTGTTAAAAGGTTCAGTTTAGGTACTTTATAGGTTTATATCCATCACTATTTAATGACCAAATGATGAAAAATATGAGTCACAGGAACAATTTCTTTCTGTTGCACTTTTACGTTTAAGCAGTTAGCAATAAGAGAATTTTTCGTGCTGAGGGTTTATGCACCCAGACCTTGTAGCACGTAACTTAGTAATGAGCTTGATTATTTTAAAGGTGATGATTTAATACAGGTAACTGTTGTGCACCTGGAGCACACTGGAGTGGGTCGAATCCCTCCTCTGCGGTGCTGGTACGTACATGCCAGTGGTGGGACGTAGTCAGGCAGGCAGCCGGGGCGTGCATCGCGTTACACACCCCACCAAGGCACCCCACCCGGCGCCAGGCACCCGGAGGAGCCCCACTGGCTCCCCAGAGCTGCACGTCGGGGCCAAAGCACAGAGAAATGCATGTTCCCACCAGGCAGGGCAGAGTGGTATGGGGACAGTGTCACCCTGGAAGAGCAAACAGATATTAGTGAGTGGGAACCCATCCCAGGGCAGTTCTGGTGTCCCTGGTTCCCTTTCCTGCAGAAGCCACGGTGGGATTCGGCCTATCTTCCCCATATTTAACCCCACAAGCACGAGCTGGAAGCCCAGTGAACATTTTTTTTGTTGTTTGTCACGCGTACGAAAGACTCTTTTTTCACTCTTATTCTCTTAGAGCCATCTGTTCAAAACACTTTCAAAATGACGGCAATTAGAGATAAGAGCTAATAACGCTCCAACCTGCATGCTGAGAAATGCCATTTCATCACTATTGGCTTGGCTGGCAAATAAGGAGCAGCATCCGACTGGACAAGGGTGATAAAGCTCCCATGCCGGCTCAAATGAAGAGCCCAGCTGCAGTGTTTGCCACTGTGAATTGTAGCTGCAAGACCTGGAATCTGGCCTAAAGAGCTGATATAAATCCAGCAAAATAAATCTT